>JAQIVF010001630.1:0-13373 GCA_034698365.1 Steganacarus magnus | reverse complement strand
CCCGAATTTGATGTTTTTGATCTCCCGAATCCCGTACGATTTTGGTACTTTATAGTCCCGAAAAATTGAATCCCTAAACATTATAAATGGGCTCACTTTAATCAACAAATCTGGTATTAAAGTATTTTTTTAATGAGTAAAGATTGCAAATATCACACCATTTTTAAGAAAATTTAGATTAGAAAAATAATTTCAAAGGAAAGAGATACTTGTTGATTGAGATTAACGTTTGAAATGGGTTTCTAGAAATTTAAATTTTAACATAAATACTAACTTAGGAGAAATTTTTAAATTTTCTTCAGTTCACGTCGTTGCATATAAGCTCATGAAGCTCATCTAACTGAACCTGAGCTTCTACTGCTTTAGCTAAGTTGAAAAACCTCTGAGCTTTAAGCTTCAAGCTAAAAAATCTTTTTCGAGCTTATTTTGAACATGAACTAGATTAAGCTAGCGTGTCTAATCTTGAGCTTATTCTCTTCATTAGTAATAAAGACAGCAACGACTGCAAACTTAAAGAAAATTAAACTTGTAATTGCAAAGCATCTACATTTTGCGTGAACAGCAGATGTGTGACGATAACACGAATAAATGCTCGTACCGGGCATTTACTTACTAACAAAAATGGGAGTGTCCTAATATTTTGTTAGTAAGTAAATTCCCGGTACGAGCATTTATTCGTGTTATCGTCACACATCTGGTGAACAGGCGAGTCTGACTGCATGAATACTACGATGACTCAAATGAATGCGTATTTTAAAACATAGAAAGTATAAGCGATTGACAAAACAGTGAGTCAAAAATATATTTCTCACTCAATTAATTTCAGCGACAACATCAGACTAATTATGTAAAAACGGGTAAACTATAAGCAAACCAATGGCGTTGAGAAATGCACGTGCAAATGACGGTTAAATTTTTTTCTTGACAAATCTCTAATCACAGTACTAAACGTAATATAAGTAAATTGTTAATATTTGAAGCTAACAATAATACTTATTATTTTCGGGAAAAAAAATCGCTTATGAATGATTTCACTGTGTCTGGTATTTCATTTTAAGTGCTATAAAAAACTGATTACATAAACAAATGATAATCCAAACACATTTCAAAATAAGGTAAAGGTGTCTGCGATTGATTTATATTAAACGCAATATACTTCAATAATATTAGATATAATAATTATTTTTCAATAAAAAAAAGCAGATAATTAGCAGAAACTGAAAGGTTATTTACAGAATATATGTATATATTTATTTATCACATTATTTCTCGTTAATTTGCGATTTTTTTTGGTAATGTTTTTATGAATAATAAAAAAAGAATAATTAAAATTCTTATTGAGTTCAACTAATAAATAGCTAAATAATAAAATTTAACTTATTATTGGAGGAGAAATAAAATATTTAAATAATGGCAAGAAATCTAAATTGTGATGTTTTGTTAGTGATTTTTGTTTCGCTTTACTGCAACACCGTTTTATGTGAGGACCAACAGAGTAGTGCGTCATTTATCACATACTTATCGCATTCGATCGAAAACTATAGTTTTGCTCAATCATTCGAAAATCAATGGCCAGTAAGGGTTCCGCACGAGCTGTGGACTGCACATCAACGCATTGAGAATGAATTATTTCCAGGAATTGTCAATTACACTGATAGTATAACTTTTTCGGGTATAATAACTCATAATTTATTATTTTTAACATCAAAAAGTAAATTAACTGCGTATTATACGATATTTAGATGCGTTAACCGCAGTACCAGAATCGTCATATTTGCTGAGCAAATGGATCGCGAAATACACTGACGGCTCGGTTCTTAGTTTTTACGTCACAGACGTTGTAAATCCGGAAAGCTTTTCGATCAGAGCGATACTAGTGGACAAAGATTACAAAGAACAAGCAAATACTTTGATCTCAAACAGTGATTTCAGAGTAAAAAACTTAATATTAAATAAAACTAAATAGTGATTTAATCTTAAGATTTTTTTAATTTGTGTTAGAAAACAAATGTTCGAATAAGTATACCGATTAAACCCATTAGCACTTCATTTAGGCTCAAATTTGAAGTCGACTATCAATCGAATAACGCATCGCAAAAAAATGTTTTTTACCTAGATTGTCCGGTTATTAAGAATTTTGGGGTGGCAACCGTAGCTCGTGTCAGAAGGATGTCACTTACTGGAACCGTGACGGTATTAGGTTAGGCTAATGTCAATAATGTCTTATTCATAAAAAATACCTAGTCTTAACAAAAATTATTGCGAATAATTTAACAGCTGTTCGCCATCACCGAAATGTTTGTCGCACACATGTCCAGACCCGGTATCGCAAGAATGCCGAGAACCGGATCTAAGCAAGAATGAAACGGTTCGCTGTAGATGTAAAGATGGTTACGTTGCTGTGGCTTATGGTGCGGATGACAAAGCGCTGAGATGCGATCGATTTGATCCGTGTGTTTTATTGCATCAAAATATCACCGAACAAATTAAATCAGGTATTTCGTTACCACACGACTACCTGCCATGCAATACACCGCTGGCGTCGTGTATTCCGATCGAAACGATACCGTTTAACGCGAGTATTCCCAGAGATTATTACTGCGTTTGTCCCGCAAATTTTGACACAATAAATGGTACGTATCATGGCTTACTAAGTATATAAACTAGAATATATAATCATTTATTTTTTGAAATTTATCAGAGAAAACCGGCACATATTGCGACCCATTGTTCTGCGATTTACCGCTAAACCAGTGCAAACAGAACTGCTTTAAACTGCAAGAACCACCGTATTATAACTGTACGTGTAATAATGATGATGTTTATAAAAGAGAGGGAAATGACTGCAAACTTAAAGAAAATAAAATATGTAATTGCAAAGGATCTGCATTTTGCGCGAACAGCGAGTCTGACTGCCAGTGTAAAGTCGGATACTATTATGACACGAGTTCTAATGATTGCGTGTTTCAACAGTGTAAGCATAATTGAAGTTAAAAATATAGTTATGAATGAGAATAAAAAAATTAAATTTTCTCTCATTATTTTCAGCGACAACATCGGACAGGTTATGCAAAAACGGCAAACTAAACGCAACCGACGGAGTTGTGAAATGTGCGTGCATTGACGGATACGAACTGAACCATAATCTGTCGTGTGATTACGTTTCTCCGTGCGCTAACAATGAGTGCGACAAATCTGCGGTTTGTGTGATCGATAAGACCGATATACACAAATACAAGTGCCAGTGTCCGGAGGGGACAATGTTTGACGATGGCTTAATTCTCGCGAAAACTAATTAAACATGTTTACCAGTGTGTTTCGCGCAAGAACGCAATGATAGGTGCATTGAAAAGAATGCGATATGTAATCCATTTAAAGTGTATTATAACGTAAGCAATCGAAACAACTATGAAGATCTCACCGCTTACTGCGATTGCAGGACTGGTTATGTGAACATTGACCCAATCATTGGTTGCCGTTTAGGACAGTTCTCTGTCGCGTTTCGATTTCTGATTGCGAACACTTTCGATAGCGGTGTAATTAAAACAGTAGAGCAGCGATATAAGCGTGAAACTATGCAATCGGAGTACGAGATAAAAGATAGACTCGTAATATCATTGAATTTGAAGCAACAGGAAGAGATGCTAAATCGAAAGAATGCCGAAACTAGAGAAGCGATAGATCTGCAAATTTTTATCGACTCGTTGAAAGCGCTAGTTAATGATGTCCTGAATCACACCGGTTTCAATGTGATCACCGGTATCAGTGTTGATCGATGCGCGCCAACCGCTAACAATGATTACATTGATTGCACGTTTGTTGTGGTCACTAATGCGGAAAATAAGGACAAAAATCTGTCCGAATTATTAGTAAAATATTGTCAAGTAGTCGGAGAGAACTGCTTTTTTTACGAAATCGGCTCAAATTACGAAACGTTCACTATTAGAAAAGCGTCATTAGCGCAACCAGATTTTGGTAAACTATTTGAGGTAATATATATAGATTTTTATCAATAAATTAAGTTCAATAATTTATGGTTATAGGGAATTATCAAATAATCTCTGTCCTATTAGTTAATGAAAAATATTTAGAGTATAAAGCAAATTCTAAATAAAATCTAATCTTAATCTGAGAATAGTTGCATTTTTAGCTCGCTTTGATTTTATATCAATGTGCTGTCTGTCGCTTTTTTTATGGTAGGAGGCTTTTTTGGAGAAAAAATTTATTGATAGAAGGCTTTTTTGTCTGAAATTTATTTACTTTCAAGAAATTTTATATAACAATATTTTAATTTTAATTAGTTTTTTGTTAGAATTATATTGTTAGATGAAAAATATTTTTCGAATTAATTTAATTTTCTAAAAAGTTAAGAAATTTTTTTGATTAAACAATTAGTAATATAAATTATGTATAGTTGAGAAAACTTTCAACAAAAATCTACTAAAAAATTTTACTTAAATTATTGGCCGCACGAATGCTTGTGATGTTCACTGGTCGAGTGCTGAACAAAGACTGAATCTAATTTTTATTATGCACTCTCTCAAGAACTAATCAATTATTTTTAAGTCAAGAAAATATTTTGTTTTAATATATAGATAGTATTGTTAGCTGAAAATTTATTTGTATTACTCTCATTTAAAATATTTTCGTAAACAATGTATTCTCAAAAATATCATATGTACTCTTTAAAAATAATGGCCCACTAATTCCAAAGTTAGTTCTTGTTTTACTTAATTTTTTCCAAATTATCTTTAATAAATTTGTATTCCAAACTAAAGCCATGCTCAGTACAGCAACGAGCGATAAGTTGTCCGGATTATACCACGTGTGTTCCGTCCACAAACAACGACAGTTATTATAGTTGCACGTGCAATAAAGAATACTTTGCACCAACCCATGCAGAATATATTAGGACAGAGCGTAGTGAAGACGAGCGTAAATATGTTATTGAGAATTGCAAGGGTAAGATATATACTTAAGCACTCAATTATTTCGGAGAATAATAAATATATCTTGTCTCAAAGTGCTTGCGAATCAATGTGAGAAGAAATGTCCGTCACGTAAAAGGCCAGACAATCCTAACGGTTTATGCGTGCAAGAGGTGCCTGTTTTAGATCCTACCGATAACCTGTGGAAATCGGATGTGAAGTATTGCGGCTGCGAAGAAGGTTTTTCGAAGGAAAATAGTCAGAGCACGCATTGCACAGCTGGTACTATAATGACTGTCACACCCGATAGTATAATTAATGTCACAACCGGTAATATAATGAATGTCAAAGTGAAGTAAAAAATAATAATTGAATTTCATTTTTTCGAACAAATTTAGTAAAGGCGTGTGCGTTAGATTGTGGCAGTGATGGCCAGTGTGTCGCGAATGGTAGTGGTGGCTACTATTGCCATTGCAATGATGGCCGCATTGGCGAATATTGTAGCGACTAGTTATTTTAAAGCAACATTTAGTTGAGTGTGAACGGATCAATTAAGTTTCCATACATTAATGATTTATAATCGATTTTGAATAAAAAGAATTTTGTGAATACGTTATATTTAATAAATGCCAGATTTATACCCATTATTCGAATGGCCTTAAATACAGTAAAGTTATAATATATTTTTTTCCATTTATGTTTTACCGGACGATAGCTGGAGACGAATATTTAACGTAAGCAATTTAAGTAATAACGTGATTAATAGTTTTCATAATGCTCCAGAGAGTAGAAGTTGTTTGAACAGTAAACCGATTTTCTATCAAATTAGTTATCGGACAGAGAGAGAGAGAGAGAGTGAGTAAGTGAGAGAGAGAGACAGTGAGAGAGAGAGACAGTGAGAGAGAGAGAGAGAGAGAGAGAATTGCAATTTTATACCAATGTGAAAAATATTTAAAACTATTAACTATTAAAAAGATAAGAGATTTTAGAATTTGTAATATTACAAACATTATCTGTTAAGTTTAATCCAAGAGCATAGAAGCCAATATTATAAAAAGTCAATAAGACTCTAAAACGCGATAAGTAATTTTACATGTTTAGATTTATAATCTTATATTTTAAGCTTTTGTTTATCATAACTTAACATTTTTTATGACTTTTTTATTATCATTGATTGCAACCTCTGTAGAACGACAAAAATTAAAATCACATAAATTCTAATAATTAAATTTAATACACATTGAATCTCTGGCGCGAATTACGGCGCGCTAACTTACTAAAAATACTTATAATATTATTATTAAAAAAAACAATAGTTCCGTTATAAAGCAGAACAGCATAAAAATGCATTTTGCTGTTTTATATTATTTAATCACTCAGATTTAAATCATTTATACAGAAATAAATAAGATTTAATTCATTTATACAGATATAAATAGCGCATAAACATAATATATTTATTAAATCTAATAATTAAAACTTAATATAAACATGAACGACACTTTCATAGAGAGCTCACTTTCATAAATATTGTTAGAATTATGTTAAAAAATTTTAATAAATATTACTTTAGCGCATTATAACTCATAGTAAATTTGTAACGTGATAACTAATCAGACTATAAAGTTCTCTTATAAGTTCAAAGTATAAAGTTATAACTTGTAAGTGGAGGACATTTTTGAAATAACAGGGCTTCGGACACAAATACGAAAGTACAAACGGACGAACAGTGTCATATCCATACGCTCTCTTTTCTTTTAGAAAGTGAGCTTTAAAAATTTTTAAGTTGTTTAATTAATTAGTAATCTTTTTATTGTCACTACTGTTCCACCAGAATGTCCACGCTCGAAATATTCGCGTCAGTCCTTAGGGTTTTATCCAGTGTACTACCTCTCTAGTGACATCAGACGCTTGCTTACTATTGCTTTCTTCGTGGAGCTTTTCGATCTCTTTACCGGTAATTTTCAACGAATAATTATTTAAAAGAAATATTTAGCTAAAATAAGAACGGATTTATTAAGTTTCTATACAAAAATTATTTCTAATCGAATTTGAATAAAAAGAATTTTGTAAAATACGTTTATTTAGTAAATTCAAGTTTTTTACCCATTCTTTGAATGGCTTTAACAACTAAAAAATTCTACTAATTTTCATTCCATTTATGTTTTCCCGTAATTGTCACATTTACAGGCTCATAAGGCATATTTTTGGTTATTAAAACGGCATGTTTCATTAATGTTACAGGGTTTAACACCTCATTGGCGCCGTAAATCTGTCTCAAGCCTTAAGCTTTTATTTTATAAATAGTCTCAATGTTATCAGTTCCGCTAATAGGTTTTCTAACCTTATAGCAGTAAGTTTTTGGATTAGATGAGAAGAAATTTAGCATTTTGGCCCCTAATCCAAACTCTTCTAGTATTTCGTAAGTCAATTCACCGAAGTAATTACCAACTTTATGTTTATAACTCCCCTCTTTGTGTTTGAACACAATATAGTCTGTGTTGAAATAGAAGACTGAACCTGGAATCCCTGCCTATATTTTTTCAATTTCTTACAAAAGCTTTAGCTTCGCATATGCAGTTATAAACGCTGCCATATCACTTCAGAGTTGCACGACGTGTGCTTTTGAGTCTTCATGTATGCGATATGTAACGAGTATCATTTCATCAATTGTATACTGTCCTAATATCTCAAGGCGTTAATCGTTGAATTTATAAATATCTTCACATTAATAAATATCTTTAATTTTACGACACACCGTCTGATTAAATCAAAAGTTAGAAAAATGACTTGTGACATCATTCGTGTCAGCAAATCTTGCATAATGTCTCGAGCTGACATTCAATCTATAATCTCTCAAATTAGAGAAACGCCGCAAAATATAAAATTGCCAGAAATTTTTTCATCATGAACAACACAAAAAACTCGAAGAATCGATTAATACTAACGCTGAAATTTTGATTTTACTCTTAATTTTACTAAACCATTTACCTATTTTCTAATTTTTACTAATTTTTATATTTTCGCGATAATTTCATATTTTCGATATTTCATATTTTCATGAAGCCTCGCTTTTCAGCGATAAAAATTGCAAGCGTTAGGTGACCGCATATATATTTAATCGATGGCCACTACTAAATTCAGCGATGGGTAATGAGAGGAAACTTATATAATCCAAACATTTTGTTATGTCACACATTTTTACTGTCAGTAAACACTCTTCTGCTATCTTTTTTCACTTTTTGATTTTCCGAGCGACCTCGGATAATCAAAATTTGGTTTGGGATAGTGAAGAACGCGAGTGACTAACATTACGCTAACTTAACCCTTACTAATCAGTCGCTGAGTACTTATCATGAATAATAGACTATAAATTTTAAACTCTTAAAATTTTTGAAACTCTTTAAAGCGAGTAACGTCTCTAAGGTTTTTAGTTGTGTTTCTGAGCTCGAAGTGAGCGTTTAATAAATCTCAGCTATAAATAATCTTCAATAAAATTTTGTTTCATTAAAAATAGTGAATATTTATTTATTTAATTAAAATTAATTTAACGTTGAATTATTATCAAGCGCTAGCGAACCACAATTCAACCAAATTTAATAAATAATTAGCGATTTATAAATCGCCAGATGTTTTGAGTATACGACGGTCGAAATTTAAATTAGATTTCGGTAAACGCACACGTATGTCTCTCGCGTATTGACACAAACAACACTTTTTAACTATTGTAACAGAATCAACAACAACAAATTAACAACTAATTTTACTTTCTTATCTTTAAATAAATAGGAACAGATATATTAAAAAAGAAGGATTAGTATTATTTTCAAGCGGTTTCGCGGCAATATTATAGCTTATAGTTTCAATTTAAATCTAACTCTGATCTAACGAAAGAGTGGCAAAAAATTTCAAACAGAAATAATATAGTCAATAGCTTTAGTTTATTAGTTGTTGTTATACTTTACATGTAGTATTTAATATTAAAAAGTAGATGCATTTTGTAATGTATTGCTTAATTAGGACAGTAATAATAAAAAACTCTTACTCTTTTTGTACATAAATATGAGTGATTGTGTTTACAAAATCATGGCCAACTTATCTATTAATGCGATGTGATTAAAAATTTTACCCATGTATAAATGTAACATTATTTTTAATTTCTCGCGTAGACCCGCACGAAAATGATTATTCTGTGAAGACACATTTTGTAAGAAATTAATTGATTGCATTTTAAATCATTTAAAATAAACAAAACTTAAAATGTAGGCTTTAGTTAATGATACTAATGTTAATTAACAATGAACTTTATTATTGAAAAAGAAATAATTAAGTAATTTAGTTATTTTAAAATCACTAGTGCATGTCAATTAAAATTAATTTAATACGACTATGCTTATAAAATCTACATCTAAATGCTTATCTAAATTTTATAATAAAACTATTTGATCTCAATTTACATTTACTATAAAAATTATTAGTTGCTTTAAACTTTTAAAATTACCTTCAGATGTTGATTATTTCACATTTTTAATTTTTAAAGATTTTCACTCAGATTTGTGAGACACTGGATATCGATGGTTTGCTTACACAGACACCGGAACCAAGATGGTGGACCTTTATTCCTGAGTTTCCACCGAAATGTCGAACACACCAACCTACTGTATGACTGTGAAAGCATGCATACGACATACCTGTGAGTTACTGTATAGAGATTGTTTGCATACACAGACACAATTGACCAAGTTGGTGTACTCTTCCTTCAGAGCAGTCTATCAAACAGTTGGACGCAGAAACCTACATTCTGACTGTGAAAGAATGTTTAAAACATACCTGAGAGTCACTGTATATCAAAAGTTTGCTTACACAGACACCGTGGACTAAGTTGGTGAACCCTTCCTCCAGTTCTCGTTACAGAAGAGTCCGATTGTTTTAGACATACTTGTGACATATTTTTTAATTTTTATCGATGGTTTACTTAATTAGTTATGTCATTTTACTATTTACTAATTCTTTTTTAAAATAGAAATTTTTTAAAAAATTTATTTAATATATAGTTATTCAATATTAAATTCTAAAGTACCGACTATTCTTACTATTAGATTGTATCTTGTATGTTATAAAGTATTAAGATATATCCTCTAAGTTGTAAACTTTTTGGACTTAAAAAGAATGCGGATAGACGGACAAACGGACAGTCAGTGTCAAGTCCATAAGCTCTACTTTTTTATAAAAATTATCTAAAAAATATAATAGTGTTTACATTATAAATTTTAAGAAATTAGTGTTAAATTAGATTAGAATTTTCTCTATAACCTAAACAGGTATTTACATTTATTTATCTCTAATTTGCATATTCTAAACTTTTTCCAGACCACATGATTTCAAAGTTCAGTTTCATTTAAATTAACAGATTATAAAACTAACAACGAAACTAAAAATTTATCTGTATAATATATCTTTATAATATAACTCTAATAGTTATTATTTTTAAAATAGCTTTAGTCACTTAAGAAAAATTTTAGTAAAGTTAAATTTAAACTAAGGTATATTAAAAAAATAAAATGCACAATAAAGTGACTTTGTTTTAATCGGAATTTCGTTTAAAAAATTTTTGAACTAAATTTATAATCAAAAATACATAGATTTGATCAAATAAAAACAAGTTAAGTTAAATTGACTATTATTAGTGATAAACATTATTATTGCATTGCCATACTTTTAATTTACTAGGTGTTATTGTACTTTACATTTAGTGTTTATATTAAAAAAGAAGTATTGTGTAACTAAATTGCTTAATTAGGACAGTAATTATCAAAAACTTTCACTCTTTGTGTACATAAATATGAGTGATTTTGTTTCGAAAATCATGGCCATCTTATCAAATATTGCGATGTGATTACAGATTTAACCTTTGAATTAGTGCAACAATTTTTAACTTTTTCGCGTAGACCCGCACGAAAATGATTTCACTGTAAAGACACATTTCGCAAGAAATTAGTTGATTGCAAATAATTGCAACTTAAATCATTTAAATTATACAAACCTTAAAATGTAGGCTTTAGTTAGGGATACTAATGTTAATTAACAATGAACTTTATTTTTGCAAAAGACATAATTAAATAATTCAATGATTTTAAAATCAGTAGTGTATGTCAATTAATTTTAATTTAATTAAAATCTGCTTATCTAATGTAGTTTATCTAAATTTTATCAATAAAACTATTAATTATGCTCTAAATTTACATTATCTATAAATAATTTTAGTTTTAGGTTATTTAATATAATCTGTTTCGGCCAAGTATTATAAATTTTTTTAGAGGATTAGCACTTAAATTATTAGTACGTGTTTGTTTATATTTAAAAGATTATTACAGTGACTTAAATTCTATAAACAATATGCGCAAATATTAAAATAATCGCAAGACAAAAATATACACAAACTAAAAATTGACTAACATTTGTTTAATAAGTTTGTTTAAACTGTGCTTTATTTTAGTTTTAGCCATAGCCCCACTCTTTCAACTGTTATGTGTTTTACCAAATCACAATAAATATCAAACAAACTGCATTATAACAATAGACTATGTTTTTTATTACGTAAAAAATTTTAAAATATTTCGCAGCTTGAAAATTCTTATGAACTCAATTTTAGGATTTATATTGTTATGAGTTTTGCTAATGATTAAACTTTTAAAAATTCTTTTATATTTTTATATTTTTCTCGAGTCCTACGTCTCACTTCAAACTGTAAATCACCTATTCAAAGTTAAATCAATAACGATGATAAGAAACTCCAGACTTTAATTATAATAAGTTAGATATGATGTTTGAAATATAATAGTCTTTCAAACAATTAGTGAGAATTATGATAATTTTTTAACTTACGCAGCAATTTAAACGACTGAATAATTCAACAATCGCGAGATAATTTTCATGGAAAATTATATATATTTAGTGAAGTGTATTTCTAAATCACTTAAATAAAGGTATAACTCACTATAAAGGTATCGCCACTGTAAAAAAAATTATCTCTGATCTATTAGTTAAATAAGTTACGAGATTGTGTGTAGAAATTATGATTATTTAATGAAGTGGTGTATTATTTAACATAAATGTGATAATAGAACTCAACGCGACAAATATTCTTGTGATTTTAAGTATTTAATCTGTTAAGATATTTTAGAGTCCAATAGCTTTTTATAAGTTTTAAATTTAATCATTAAGTTGTTATTGACACGAATAAAACTTATTCAGTGCTTCTATAGAAATATATAGAATAAAACTCAAATGAAAAATATTTTAAACAAATTTAAGCATATATATTACACAATATATATATATATATAATATGAGACATAACTGTTACAAACAGTACTGTCCCTATGACTCATCATTTAACTTATAACCTAATGTTATATTCTTATTAATCACATATTGACTCAATTATAGCGTTTTTGTTTATATTAAACATGTGTTTTTCTTAAAAATGTTTCATAATTAGTTAGTAAATACAAAAAACTCTCTAATATGAGGTGCTAATAATTTTAATTTGTATTTATAAATTTCTTCTAACTCTATCAAAGAAAGAATAATAATCTTATTTTTTACTGTTTAGTTTGCGATGTACACAACTGATTTGTATCCATTATATGGGTTAATAAATTTATTATTGATAATCTAAAACCTCTAGTATTTTCTATTTAATTACTAAAAAATAAAATTTCAAAATTATTTTTAACTATTATTTAATTTAAAATAATTTTTTTGAAACTTATCAGACAATTATTTAATACAATAATTAAATAAAACGAACAAAATTATTGCCAGTGGAGTCTCTTGTGGAGTGCGTTTAATTCCACGAGACATTATGCGTTTGCTAGACATTATTTTTAATTAAAAGTAAATAAAACACAATAAAGTGATTAATGCTAGTATGAAATACAAACGTGCCGTAGTTATACAACTAGTTGAATGCAGTGACGACATGGAGTGTGACCACAAGTCAGTGCCATCACTGCAGTATACATCGCTTACACGACTTTGTAACTGCTCTTTCTGTGCCAACAGCCAATTAAATCTGTTGATATCTGTACAGTTTAGCGGATTATCAAAAAAACTTATATTATTTCTTGTGTCAGCCTTTAAAAATTTAGAAAATGTTTTTTCTTCAATGTACTCGATTTGATTGGAATCTAAAAAATAACCAAACAATTACTTGAAGACATTAAAATTTATAAATATAATTGAGCTAGTAATAACAAAATACTCGCCCAAATGTAAATCAAGTGGTCGTAGAGAACCACTGAATATGTTCGCGTTAAATGTTTTGTGCGTAAGATTGCAATCACTTAATTCTATGATTATATATTCAGTGGAAGCACTGTTAAAATCAAACGCTTTCGAGGCAATAGACTTAATAGGTGTTCCTGCAAAGTCGATTGATTT
>JAQIVF010001629.1:0-13383 GCA_034698365.1 Steganacarus magnus | reverse complement strand
AATTTGGCCAAATATCAAACCCCCTTCAAGTTTTAATAATGCGGATAAAACTTTTCGTAAATTAATAGATGATTTAGGAAAAGTTTTTTAAATTATGTTGTCATTATATTAGAAAAATTAAAATTTTTAAAAGTATTATTTTGATATAAAAAATTATCTGTTCTCTCTCTTTGCTAACTAAATTGTTATGTAAATCAGTTACATGTAATTAGTAGTTTTTATTATTCAAAATAATCGAAAAATTAGTTTATCCGAAAAAATGTTTATTTTTTTAACATAAATAGAATTTATAATTATAATGCAAAAGATAATTAGAGACTGCATAAAAAAATTAAATACAAAAAGATTCAATAAAAGATATTTTAGAAATAGTGTGTAAGAATTTATTTTGAATTACAAACTGTAATAATTAATTATGTATATATTTCAATGAATATTTTTATTTTGAAAAATATCTAATAAATATATTTTAAGAAGTTGAATTTCCAAGATATTTTTTAAGAAATTCTTTCCATGAAATATTGTAATTAATTAGGTTTAAAATTAATTGAGAAATTTTCTTAGAAAATATCCAATAAATGTTTTCCCGGAAATTAATTGAGAAATTATTTCTTGGAAATTTTTTAATAAATTATTTGAGAAATTTTTTGAGAAAAAATATCTGAGAAAGGTTTTCCAGGAAATTAATTGAGAAATTATTTCTTGGAAATTTTCAAAGAAATTTGAACTTCCGAGAAATTAATTGAGAAAAAATAAATAAGAAAAATTAAGTGCGCTGAGCCTTTTACTCCACCGTAGATTTCAGTAATTTATTGAACAGCAATGCATTTAAATAATTTTTAAATTAATTATAAAAATCAACAACTGTAAACCACAATTATAAAATTCTTTAATGCTTTATTTTAAAATTGTTAAAACAGAATATCATAAAAACTTTTAAATCGAAATTAATTATATGAATGCATAATATGAATTAAATTATTGCCTGTCTTTAGGTTATTTTTCTTTTACATTTGCTGTATTTGTTACATTATATTTCATAATAATTCAAATAAATAAGTAGTTAATATTTTTAATCTATAAGAACATAATTTATTTATTCATTGTGTTATAAATTGATTAAGAATCTTTAATTTTATTTTAGTGATAATTAGAAAATATTATTAATTACTTAAACTTTAATTATACATTAATATTAAAGTTCTTTTTGGCATAAAAATAAATATTATGACATATCAAAAAATTTATTTACCTTTTTTATATATTGATAAAATGATTTTTAAAAATCTGTGAGTATTGTATTGTAGTAGTGGTAATGGGTAGTGGTATTGGGTAGTGAGTATTTGGTATTGGGTATTGGGTATTGGGTAGTGGGTAGTGGGTAGTGGGTAGTGGGTAGTGGGTAGTGGGTAGTGGGTAGTGGGTAGTGGGTAGTGGGTAGTGGGTAGTGGGTAGTGGGTAGTGGGTAGTGGGTAGTGGGTAGTGGGTAGTATGTAGTGGAAAATTTTAGTATAAATGAGTACTGGGTAGTAGGTAGTGAGCAGAGCCAAATCGGCTTCCGTATAAAAGGTTTGTGGAATTTTTAATTTGTGATATTTAAGATATAAAATTAAAATAGAGTAATAGAGGAGCGAGCTAACGTAATAATCATTGTTACCAAAACATCATAATTAATAAAATATTATACACATATCCAATAATTTTAATAAAGTCAGATATTATAACCGTATTGATCTTGTTTTTGTCTAAATTAAAAAAATATTTCCATTAATAGTTACTTTAACGTTCAATCAGTTTTAAAAACACTTTTAAGAATAACTAATAAAATTAAGCGAAGCGAATATTTGAGTGAAGCGAAACGGGAAATCCTAATAATAAATAAATATTTGTTGAATAAATGTAAAAATCGGCTCGAGGGCAGTGTTCTGCACGAAAAATAGCAATCCTTTTATACTTTCATTCTATCTCTCTCAATTCTTTCTCTCACTTTCATTCTCACTCAATCTATTATATATTCTCTCAATAATTATCTCTAAAATTCTCTATATCATTCACTTTCTCCCTCTTACTCCATGTATATTTAATTTGCATTTTATTGGTTAAAAGTAAAAAATTAATCATAATTTAATCATAATATTATCTACAAATTAAATTATAAACGATTTTAATTTCAATTAAATTTATATAATTAATAAAATATTATGTTAACCAAAAAAAATGCAAATAAGTTATAATTTTTATGTTATTTTAAAGATTACTTAAATTTCATCGGAAAAATAAAATAGAAATTTAAATAAATAAATTCCAGCTATTCTTATCGTTTGCCAAAATATTATGAAGCAGGTTTTATCATTATATAATGTTAAATTTGTTTTATAGTTTACAGTTTTATTAATACTTTTCATAAAAAGAATTATATATTAATTTTAATTTATGTTGTATAATTTACAATTTTGTAAATTTTTTTCACATTATTTTCTTCTTAAATTAATTTTAAATTTCTTTAAATTAATTATTTTACTAAAAAATATAAGTTAATAATTTTTATAAAATTTTAGTCAATTATTGTTAATTATAATTAATTATTTTTATCGTCAACTGTCAATTATCTATGCTATTTCACAATTTATTTTCAAATAAATTTAAAAATACATAATTCCATTTGCAATCAATTTATGAAATGTATAAAACAATTTTAATAATTAATATTTAAAAATTATTACAATAAAAAATATTGAATTAATATTAACATTTTGAACAATTATGTATTATATTTAAATATGAAGTGTGAAGTATAAAGAGTGAAGTGTGAAGTTTGAACTGTGAAACGGTGTTTACATTTTATTATTTACATTTCAATTGCATTTTTATTCCGATTTTACCTTTTAGATAAATTTCTATTATATTTCTATTTATTTTTGAAAATATTATTTTAATTTTGATTTCTATTTCTATTTTTCAAGTATTCTATTTGAATTGCATTTCGATTTCAATTTTTACTAATAACATAATTTAATTTAAATTTAATAAAATATGATGTTAACCAAAATACAATGCAATTAAGTTATAATTTTTTGTTATTTTAAAGACAACTTAAATATCATAGGAAAACTAAGATAGAAAATTAAATAAATAAATAAAAACTCGTCTATTCGCCAAATGTTATGAAACAGGTTTTATCATTATAATAATGTTAAATTAGTTTTATAGTTTACAGTTTTTTATACGTTTCCTTCAGAATTATAAATTAATTTTAATTCATGGTGTATAATTTAATATTTTTTAAATTCTTTTCACACTCTTTTCTTCTTAAATTAATTTTTAATTTCTTTTTCTTTTCTTAATAATTTTATTTAGTTTTGTTTTTTTTCTTTTTATTTTCTTCTTGCTTACTTTTGTGACCCGATTTTTGATCACAAATAAAAAATGATGATTGACTTTTGATTTGAAAACGAAAATTTTATTGATTAGAAAAAACAACATGTTTTACAATTTAGTGATTTGAAACGGAAACACATTGATTGAGAGTTTGAGTGAGAGAGACAAACACTGATTGAGTGACTGCCAGCAAGAGAGGAAGAGAAACTAAAAACTGGCCCTTTTATAGGGCCTGTTGAAAGGGAAGCGGAAAATAAACAATTGATGTGTCGCGTGATGTGATTGGAGTGACCTCTGGGGTTACACTTTTTTTATATTTATATAAATTATTAAACAGAAAAAATATAAAATAGATATATTTTTTTAAATTTTTAGTTAAATTTTATGGATAAAGAATATTTAATCTAATTATATGCAATGTAATATTAAAATAAATGTTTTCAATATTTATAACCTAAATTATAACTGGATATTTATTTTAAAAAATTAATTCAACAATTTATAAAAAATAAACAAAATTTTAACTACTACTACGACTTCATAAAAAGGTACTTTATATTTATTATATTGTTATTTATTTAAATATTGGTCAATAATTAAGGATAGAATATTTTGGTAACATATAGTATTAAATTTGGTGGTTGTAGTGTATGTGTCACTACACTCTGACGCATAACTACTAATTACTTTATATATGCATTAGTCTTTGTTAACTAATAGTTCACTTATTTTAACACTACTGTTATAACTTTACTGTATTCACATCAGTCTGTTTTCACGTTTAATTCACTTCACATGAATTTTCTAATAAAGCATTTTGTATACTAAAAAGCAGTCGTTTTCCTAACACTGTATTGCTTCCTATGTTTAACATTGATTTCACTTACGTGAACATCGTGGTACAGAACGTGTGTTCTTGTGGTACAATGTAAGACACGAAGATTGTACCAACGGTTCTATTCTTAAGCTACTAAGTCTAGAAGTTCTCAACTGGTCGTCTTCTACTACGACCATACACTAGTGGTAAAATGGTAACAAAAAATATACTAATTTTGTAAATATTCGGTAAAGTTATATTTCAAGTTTTTACTTAATTATATTGACAATATGAATTGTGTGCGCACAATTTTTGAAATAATTTTTTAATTTGGGGTCAAAATTCGTCGCATTTAAGCGAAAATTTTTCACTTTTTGGCCAAAAATTTGAGGGGTCTCAAAAACTCATCGGATTTTAAAGACAATTTTTTTATAAAAAAATTGCTAAATTTGGTAAAATAATACTTTGCTAAAAGATTTGTTTCGTGTTGTCCTAGACTTTATATTGTCCTAGAAACTTTTAAACCAATCAGAATAAGAAATAAAATATGGTAATTACCAAATTATCCTATCCATATCAATAAATATAGATATAAAACCTGATTTTTAATAAAATACAATATTAATAATTTAACTTTCTTTATAAATATTTTCTAATTATTAGATTTACAATAGTGAAAGCATTTTTGGAATTTGTACAAATTTTGTTTTATTTAAAAAAATTAAATATTTTAGAAGTTTAATTCTTTAAAAAATTTTATTTGAAGGATAGTTCTGTTCAATATATACATATTGATAGATATTAAATTTTTACATTATGTTTTATTTAACAATAATTTCTTAATAAAAAATTTTGGATCAGTGTATTATTTCAATCAACCTACATTGTGAAAATACTGAATTCAGGATTTATATAATTTTTTGTTAAATAGAATAATATTATAAGAAATAATACAATTACTTTTATTTTAATATGTGATTTTTTTAATCGCTTAATATGTTTGTTCGCTCCGCTATTAGACTATTTTAATATATTACACTACTTATAACTCAAGTTTAAATGTCAAACAGTTTAATAGCGGCATCATTCCGCTTTTTTTCTGGGTTAACACTTTTTATTTGCAAAAGTGGCATTGTATATTTTTCAAGCAGTTATATTAAATTTTAACGTAATTCATTGTTTCGCTCTATTCTTCTCTCATTCTTACTAAAACTGGTTTTTACTTAAAGTAATTTTAATAAAAATTGTTTTCGAGTAAACCTCGTTTTTATATATTTACAATTTATTTTATTTTCTTTAATTTAATTTTTATATTGTTTTATTTTAATACTTAATTTGAATACTATTAAAATAATCTATTATATACATTGAAATTTATTAGGACTATTCTTCCACTTCCTTCATAATACATTTTTCAAGTTACAACATAATAATCTGAATAGTCGTGATGTTAGGATATTATTATTAGTAAAATTTCGATTAATTTAAAATTTCTTAACCCTTGTTATAAAATCCAAACGATAAAAAATTCAATTTTCCTTAGATAATGAACTCAATTATGAATGTATTTACTCTTATTTATTGTTAGCAAAATAATTTCTGAATTAGTTATTAAGTTTAGGAAACTGTTATAAATATTAAATAAACGGTAATTTAATATCTTTTAGAAAAACTATTACTGACTTTGCTGACCTTAGGCAATGCATTTTATTCATAAAGATATTTAAAAGAAAAACACAAAATTTCTTGTTATTTATTTTACCGAAAAAATCAAGGCAGGTATATGGATTTTCGAATGTCCGTCTTTATGTAGAAACTCTTGATTGTAAATAATTAAATCGAATTTTTGCGATTTCATATATAATTTATTTTTTAAAAAAATCATAACTACATTTTGTCTTAAACATGTTATATATTATTTAGGCATAAAACAAGTTTAACCTGAAAATAACATCGTAATATTGATTTATATAAACCTTTCGACGACAACACAAATGAAATAAGAAAATAGGAGGATACAACAATATCATAAATTTGTTCCTAAATTATGTTTTTGAAAGATCATCTGAATAAATTTATTTCATCAAATAAACCAGTTAAAAATTTAGCAGAAAATTTGTTGATAGAAATTGAAAAAATTGACGCGAAAAATTAAAAATTCGATGATGGAGTTTATTATTTAACTGCTACATTTCTTGATCTACGTTTCGAAAAAATACTTTCTGATGAGCAGAACTAGTGATGATGGTTTTGTGCCTCTGATCCTGAACCCGAACCTCAGGCTCGGACTCGGGTTTATTTTCTAAATTTCGAAAGAGGTTCGGGTTCGAGGTTTTATCACCTGAGAGCCTGAACCTAAGATTCGATGTTCGGGTTCTATTTTGAAGCCTATTTGAACCTCTACATAAGGTTTCATGAAGGTTCTGATAATTTTAGTGACTATTTTTCTATGTAATTTCAGTAAATTGTCCCCTTTATACAAACTTTTTTAGTTATAAATATTTTTACTCTCAATAATTTTAAAAAACTACTTAAATAAATTAAATAATATTTTGTAATAATAGGAGAAAATTTTTATTTCACTTTCCAAGCATACAAATACAAATTTTAATAATAAAAATAGTAATAGAGGTTCTAGAGGTTCAGGCTCGGGCTCCAGGTAGGTAGTTCGGGTTCGGGTTCGGGTTTAGGCTCTAAGTTTTATAGAGGTTTGAGTTTCAAGTTTCTAAAGAGAGTTTCAGGTTCAGGTTAAAGCCAGAGCCTCTGGAGCCCGAGCCTCATCATCACTAAGTAGAACTCTAGCTAAAAATTTGATAAAAGAATTTTCTAAATATTTTTTCATTGAAAATGAAGTTAGAGTTTTCTCTTCAGCTATTTCTTTCTGAATACATTTATTTCTTAATGAAATCTTAAAATAATATAAGTAATAAATAAACAGTCCATGTATCGCTAAAATCAAAATTAAAATACATTTAAAGGTTGTGATAATTCCAAAAATCAAAATTAATATAAATTATTTGCAAAGAATCGAAATCAAAATACAATTAAATTTCAATATATCATGAAAATCAAAACACAATCATTATAAAAATTTTTAAAGAAATCAAAATCTAATTAAATTAAAAATAAAAAAATCGAAAACGAAACAACTCTTGTTTAAAAGAAACAATACACTTGGTTTTAATTAATTTTTGCCTTTAACCGAAGTAGAATTAAATAAATATCAAATTTAAATTAAAGAACATTTTAATAAAGGAAAATTAAAATTAAAGTTTAACATTAAATTTAATGTTTTTTTACTTAACTTTTTCTTTAAAGAATTTTAATTTGTTTTTTTATTCTATAATTTATTTTGAATTGTCTTCAATATTTTTGTCTTTCTTTTTTAAAAATGTATAAAACCCTAATATTGATTTAGCTATCAAGATATAACAAATAGGTTAAAAAAATATATATTAAGACTGTTGACAATAACAATAAAAATATTTCTGTCATTTGGAAATTATTATTATAATTAAGCAAGTCTATAAAAACAAGATAGAAACGGTGATAAAATTTGACTTAGAAATAAAAGTTTTCCATAATTAGAATATAATAAATGAGATTTAATTGATTTTAGTTTTATTTGTTCAAAAATAGTTTTCAGATTGTTTAAAATATTCAGTAAAATATTTTAATAGATTAGGGATAAGCGGTTCCTCAATATCGGGCTGAAATTCGATTTATAGTGTGCTTTCTCTGTCTATAATTATATATTGGCGCACAATTCGGTCGGTTTCACTCAGTTTTTCTGTAATAATATCGATAATATCTCTCAAATAAATATCATAAATGCATGAATTTTGTTGAATTCTACATATGGGACATTACTCGTGATGCTATTCTTAAAGCAGAAATCACATCTGTGACCACAATTGATGATAATGACAGGATTAATAACTAATTCACTACATATAATGCATTGAAGTCTATTTTCGATCTTAGTGATCACTCTTGTCGAAACATTTAACATAATTCAAGAGTAATTTTGTTGAAGCCAATTCCACATGAGAGAAATACGAGATCATAAGTTCGGCAAATTTTTCTGTCTATCAAAACTGTTAATCAATTGCTGCTCCATATTTAGATAATGTTTTATAATTAACGTATCTTTAAACTATATGTTTTAAATAACAAACCAAAAGTATTGTTGTCGTAGTTTAACATTTGCTAATTTACATCAATTAATACAATTTCATGTAAAATCAAGTTAAAGGGGACTAAAAAAATTATGTTGTATAACACTAAAATGAAATTAAGTTAGACTTAGTAAATTTATTTCTAATACACTAAAAGTTATACACTTAGTAAACTAACAAACAAAAATTTAACAATGTCCCTGCCACTAATAAACAAAATATAAAGTGGCACTGCCACTAACAAAAAATTATACAATGTCTCTACCACTAACAAAAAAATTGCAAATAGCCCTGCCACTAACAAAAAATTATTCAGAGGCCCTGCCACTAACAAATAATTATTCAATGGCCCTGCCACTCAAAACTGAATTTATACTATATTACCGCCAATGTGGCGAAGGACAGTCGCACAGACATACAATCCCAAAACCATATATCTGACAATTTTCTATCGAAGTCAGAAATATATGAAATTATAAAACAAATCAAAAAATAAATAATATGGAAATCTATTAAACGCAAGTTGAGATCAATAACAAACTAGTCTTCACTTTCTTCTCTAAAATTATCCATAATTACTGTTTTACTTTAGTTATTAATATGCAAAAAATATTTTGCGTAAAAATTAACATAGAATGATAGGATTTAAGCTAATATTATTTCAAATTTATTTCCAAATACATGAATTACTGTTTAAATATTTTTTGTTGTATATTAATGACGAAATATTTGACAAAATCAATTAAAATGCTCAATTTTGTGAATAATACATTTAATCTTGTGTTAATATTTGAATTTATACTTGGTTCTTAATCAATTATCTCAAAAGTCCTCTTTCTTTCCAAACTGTAAAATATTTTTTTATTAATTAATTAGATTTACAGATTAAAATTTGTGCTGAATTAATTGGGAATTAAATTTAATAGTAACTTTAAATTATTTAAATTTTATTTTATTTTGATTCTTAATTTTACAAAAAAAATAATTTTATATATAAAATTTATTTTTCTTTTAAATAAAAATTTCTTAGAATTAAAAATTAAAATCTTTAAAAACGATATTATTTATCATTATTTATGTTATAAAAATAACTGCTAAACACATATAACAACTTTCATTAGGTAAATAAAAATTTTAATCTTAAATATTACATTATTATACAAATTACTTTTTTAATATTATTTTGTTAATAATTAATTAACTGAAAGTTTTAAAAATTATAATTTAAAAATAACTAAAATTTTCTAAATTTAGATTGAATTAGTTTTATATATGTAAAAAGTACAAATTTTAGAACATATAAAATATTAATTATATTTGCATTGTTCTTAATAGTATATTAATTAACATTCCTTATAAAATTCGCTTGAATAATCATTTTTGTTTACTTTATTCTCTTTGTTCTTTGTTGAAACAGTTATACAATATGGACATCTACAATTTAAAGGTTTAAATTCAATTATATTTTTCTATAAGGTTTAACTTTATGTACTCAAATTTTGTTCTTGATATTATTATTGAAATATAGAGATTTTTAAATGTTTTTAAATCTATAAAATTTAAAAGAAATAATTTTTTCTAAAAAATCAGATCATAACAAAATACGGATAATGTTTGATACATAGTCTTCCTTGTTGTAAATTCACGCGTTTTTAATTTACACATAATTTCACACAAAAGCAGTTTTACACACAGTAAAACCAAGAAAGATATGCACTCGGTTTAACAATATTGTTGAATAAATTTAGAATACATTTTGTTTAAATGCGTTAATTTCTTAAATTATCTTTGTTTGTGATCTGTTATTAATATCGATGCTCTTTTAATACCCATAACTAAGTTTTCAGACATTTGTGAATTACTGGACATGGTTGTAGTTTATTCATTTATCTTAGCATGACTTTAGGTGTTTCCAAAATTTGTTCGAAAAATTCATCAATAAATAATCCGTTTGTGGTTCGTGATCGAATTATTACAACATAATAGTAAGAACGCAACAAACTTTCGATTATTATAAGACAACACTGTTATAGGTCTGACATTGTGATTTAGTTATGTTTATTGCTCGATACTTTATACTTGAACTGATTAAGAATGATTTAATTATTTATACATGAGATATAAATCTGTTTAAAATAATTTATTTAGATGTAAAAAATATAAACATCAACATATTAAAACACAAAAAATTGATTTTAAATAAAAAATTATATAGTTAAGAAAATAAACTATAAATTAGATCTAATATCTTGTAAAAATAAGAAGTTAAATTATTCTAATATATTTAACGGAAATTTTTTAGGTTACGATTTTGAGTTTTTTTTACAAATTATTTAAAGACAGTTAAATTAGTTTAAATTAGTGTTGTTTCAATTTTTTAAAATTGATATTGAAATCGAATTATTCATCGATTTCAATTTCAATTAACTGAAATTGAAATTGAATTGAATTAATTTTTAAGGCAAAATCAAAATTGAAATAAAATTGAAATTAAAAATTTTTTGAAAATTGAAATTGAAATTCCATTGATTTACATTTAATTAAAAGAAATTGAAATTGAAATTGAATTAAAATTTTAGGAAATATTAATTTTTTAAATGCTATAATTTATAGAAATGTTTCAATCATATTTTTCAACATAATGTGAACTTTAATATATATTATTTTACATAACAGTCTAAATTTTAGGACATTAGGTTACCTTGAACTGGATGTGCAAACACATTTTTCGGTTTCTTATATTTACAAAGTATTTAATTAAAATAATTAAAAAACTATTACAAAACTACATTTTTTATGTATATGTAAAGCTAAAGGTAATTTCATTGCCTTAATTTTGATTAAAAAGTATTAATAAAAACCGTATAATTTATCGTAAAATAAAATTGAAATAAAAAATGGTATTAAAATTGAAATTGAAATAAAAATATTTTTGAAAATTTAAAGCAAAATAAAATTGAATTAGAAAATTTTTGAAAATTAAAATTGAAAAAAAATTGAAATGAAAAATTTTTTAAGAAATTGGATTGAAATAAAATTGAAATGAAAAAATTTTGAAAATTGAAATTGTAACAAAATTGAAATAAATTTTTTTTAAAGAATTTGAATTAAAATAAAATTGAAATACAAAAACTGCAATTGAAGCAACACTAGTTTAAAAAGCAATTTATTGATTCCTAAAAATAATTTATTAAAGTTTTTTTATTTTGTTTAAAATTCCTTTTGATTTGAATATTTTATATAATAAAACAATCATTTAAACTTCAATCTAGTTTATAAGTGATTTGAATGAATAACCATAAGGCTAAATGGAATTTATAATGTGTTAAAGATATCATAATTAATTTAAATTTATCTTAAAGATCTATTAATTTCTAAAGGTTCCCTTACATATTTCATCATTCATCGGTTCTGGACAATCTTCGATCGGCATATCAATTTCAGATAAATCCATTGGTGATGGTAACGATTGATAATCAGGAGAAAATAGTTCGTCTGGTAATTTGTATACCCCAATCGGAAGACCAAAACCTTGGAGTGTTATTCACTTCCATTGAATCTTCAGCTTCTTTTGCACTGTTTATATTTTTAATTTCTGAAGTAAAAAACGACAAAAATTTAGTTTGTACGAAGATAATCGAAAAACTGCTCTAACCCTGATGTTGCCATTGTTAAGCAATTTAATAGTGTTTAACAAAAAATATAAAATTTAATACTTTGAAAACTTGTTAAGAAATGAAGTTTAACGGGATTTATATACTGAAAAATTCCAGTTTTTTATACTGAATTAAAAACTGATCTCTAAGATTTGTTTATGAAATAAATTCTGGTTATTATGATTAAGAACACTGAATAAAAATTTTTACTGCATATATATGTAAAATAATTGAGTAGAAGTCAAGAGCGTACAAACTTGAAGGTTAAATATTATTATTATTATAAAATTCACTTTTATAGGTGATTTCTTTTTTTTTTAAATAAATGCATTAAAATCTGCAAAAAATATACAAAAATTGCTAAAAAAATCTTTGATTTTGATTGAATATTTTCTTAAACTTTAAATATACACTGTACGATCAAAACCAATATCCATTTTAAATAAGTAAAATATACCGTTTTTTCACACACAAATATATGTTCTTTAACTACTAAATCCCTTTTTCACAAAATATTTTCTAAAATTATAATTTAATTTTTTTGCAATTTTAGCATAATATATGTATTATCTTAAAGAATATTTAATGTAGAATAATTTTTATTAAAAATGGAATATTTTTTTGTGATTCATGTATTTGACATATTAAATTATTAAAATTCACATGTGGATAATAATTACAATGGTTAAAGATCGTTTATAAATTAAAAAATTGATTTAAAATAAAAGTTTTTAAAAAGTTCATTTATTTCATGTGAAATCTTTATTAACGTTTACTGTGTTAATGTATTTGTCCGTTTATTTAAACTAGTGTTGTTTCAATTCCATGATATACATTTCGATTCTATTCCTATTCCGATTTTTACTTTTATTTTAATTTCAATTCCATTCCTATTCCGATTTTTAAAATTATTTTAATTTTGATTTCTATTTCAATTCTTAAATTTCTTAGTAATTAATTTGCATTCCGATTTCGATTCTTAATAAATTCTAAATTATATTTAAATTTCACTTCCTATTTCGATTCCAATTTCTCTATGACAACTAAATATTTAAGTTTCTTTTATTTAGTTTAATAAACTTGTAGAATAAATTAAACCACTCTAATATATAATTTGAAGTGGTATATTACATAAGTTGTTATTTTTTATATATAAAACACTATAAAACACCGTAAAACAGGATGCAAGTCATAATTAATTTAAAATTATTTAAATTCCGATTTCTATTCCAATTAAAATTCTATGGAATTTCTATTCCTATTTCGATTATAAAAAATTTTTCTTATTTAAATTCCAATTTTGATTAATATTTAAAATTTATTAATTTAAATTCCATTCCGATTTCTATTCTTA
>JAQIVF010001628.1:0-13387 GCA_034698365.1 Steganacarus magnus | reverse complement strand
CTATTATTAGTGCTATTTTGGTAATTTTTTGAAGAAATTAATAGCGCTAATTCGATATGTAATTCTTGCTATTTTTTGAGTTTCTATTTATGACTTTTGTAAATTAATAAAAAATAGTGAAAAAATTTCATTTTTAAGTCTATCAAAATTTTAGAAAAGAAATTAATAAATATGATTAGAATTATCAATTATGTTTTTACTTATACAAAAAATGTGTTATATAATACCAGATCAACATTATTGTTCCCGGCATATGTTGGACTTTGTTGTGAACTAATAGTTCGGCTCTGATTTCTGGTAAAATATTGAAATTTAATGGCCGACGCTATGATGTCTTCGCTGGCGTATGTCTTAATAAATGGTCGAATCAGATATGCGATTCGTTGGTCAACTGTGTTATGCGTGAGACGGTTATACTGAAGATAATATTCCAATGATCCCTCATTTCTGGTGAACCCGATAACGTACGGCACTTTCTTGTAATTGCCATTTTGATATAAATAAAAGGGAAAGTCTTTCATCAACGCTGATGAGGTGTTTTTATCGACGACCGGTCGAAACCAGAATCGCTGAACATTGTTAGTCCAGTCTCGACTGGACTGCGAATAACCAATAAGTGCGCCCAAGTCTACATTACGCAAACAGTTCACTAAGTTATTGGTTTGCAGATCACACTTGTAGTAATTGGCGAAATCTATAGCTTGCTGTTTCTGGTTGTCTGCGAACGCCCACGGAGTGAACACTGTTCCGCCCAATGATATTGCGGCAGAAAAGTACGCTAAAGTTATTAACAAATTCAATTATTATTGACAATTATTAATTTAGTGAAAGTAAATCGCGATTTTTGTTTTCCACTTACGCCACGATTCAGCACTCAATACATGCATATTAACCGAAATGCCTCCGGCGTCGTGTCCCATGATTGTGACATTCACCGAATTACCATTAAAGTATCCAATGTTCTGACTAACCCTTCGTAACGCGTTTATCTGATCCCTGATTCCGTTGTATCCCGGTTGGTTAATGACGGTAGATAAAAATCACAAATATAAAGCTTTTATTAATAAAACAAAAAAATGATAAAGTAAAGCGACTTTCTTTCATAGAAGTTATAAAAAAAATATTTTCTATTTAGGCAACACTCCTTATTGGCAATTGATTGTGACCACAATAATTCCCAGATAGAAAACGGAGATCTACTGGTCTGAAAGCTGATCCGGTTTATACTTATCTTTATCGCCATATTTGCTTTTTCTGCCCTGAATGTATACATGCATTATTACTGTATATGAGTTTTCCTGAAGATTATTAAAAAAATATCATTAAATTAGCTATAAAATTCTGAAATTAGTTGGAAAAATATTTATGTCTAGGTCCGAGTCTTATTGAGTGTTTTTTTAAAGACACTCGAACAGGACTCAGAAGACTAGTCCAAGTCCAGGTCCGAGTTTTTATGTTAACATTTGGCCATCTATAATGAAAAGTGTTTATTTTGTAAATTTATTAGTGATATTAGAAATGAAAACTATTAAGTAAATAACTGCAATTAGTCACTCATATAGAGATAATCATTCGCATAAAAACTAATGAAATTAATTATAATAATTAAATTAACTAGAAATTAAAATTAATTATTTAAATAACTCAAAGAGTTTCGAAATAAGAAATTTAAAAAATCAATTAGTTTAAAAATAATTTAACAACTTTTATCAAATTAAATAAATCATAGATTAATGTATGTATTAGAAATTGTATTCGTTTTCTTATTTTGAATTTAAAAATTTATTATTACTTACATTTTATCTTTTGTCAAATATTAGTAGAAGTATTTAAATTGAACATTTTAAAAAATAATGAATACTTAAAAAGCTAAACAAAGATGAGGAAAATTTAAAAATCTAAAAAAATCAAAATAAAAGTTTAGTTTGTTAAAAATTAAGTTTTATGAATAATTTTTTAAAAAGTGGAATTACATTATTTTACTTGAAAAAATTTAAAGTGTTTAAGGTATTTACATTCAAAATCACTTTTATTATAATATAATAAAATTATTTGTTGAAAAAATAAACTAATTTTGATTCTTTTTAAAAAACATTTATGTAATCAAAACTTTTTAAATTAAAGAAAATATTATTTTAGTATTATAACTTGTTTTAATCCTATTATGTCTATTTTACATTGCTATCACTATCTATATAAATACAAATAATAATTGATAAAAACAATATTAACAAAAAACTTATGGATACTTTTACTTAATAAAATAAGAAGTTTGTTTATCGTTTCTGTTAATTTCTGTGACTTTCTATTATAAGATTTCACATACAGTCACTGTTGAAAATAAGTCTCTAATATGTAGAAATAATGTTAAACCTTTATATAATGGTTTAAGATATTTCATTTACTAAACCAATTTGGGTCAGTTTAGTTCCATATTAGAAGGCAAATCAAGATCAATAATTATTCTTGACTTGGATTTTCATTGTTTTTTGCTTTATTTGCTTTAAACTTGTTCTTAACAAAAAACTCGATAAAATTTTGGTCAATTCAGTGTTGTTCTGATGAATTTATTACTTTGTTAAACTGTTCTTCTGAATAAAGATCTTTTTCGTTTAAGCGCCATAAATAACTTTCGTCTAAAACTTGACCACATGTAGGTCTTTTTCTAGGTAAAGCTGAACATAATCTATCTCCAATTAAATCAATAAAAGTCATTTTTGGCTTCAAATCTGTCGAATAGGTTTTATCAGTATCACTTTAAAAAAATCGAAAAAGTAATATTAAGTTCTTAGAAAATTCATTAAATACAAAATTATATATTAGTAATGATTGTTTGTATTGAAAAATGTATTTGAAATTACAGAAAAAGTGTTAGATTAATATTATTTAAGTAATCTACAATGGATATGTTTTTTCTTTTTTAAAAATTATTTTTTACTGTTTTATGTAAATTATTTATATAAAAATATACTTAAGAAATAAATTAAAATTTCTTACGTTAAATCAATGTAAAACAGTTGTTGCAAAATCATGCCTAAACTGTACATGTCTGCTTTCATGGTATATCTTGTCGTAGTATTTAATTCAATTGCTTTAAAAAAATTTGAGCCTAAATATTTAGTATATGATTGTTCATCGTATTCGTGGAAAGTAGACAAACCAAAATCAGCTAATTTAACAAATCTATTCTCAGCAAAATTAGTGATTAGAATGTTGTCAGGCTTTAAATCTCGATGAATTATGGGTGGAATTTGTGTGTGCAAATATTGTACACATTCCAGTATCTCAAACATTATCTCACTTGAAATATAGTAACCAATTAATGATAACGTGTCAGCAGAGGTTTTGCATTCACTAACTATTTTTTTGATGGCATCTGTTAATGTGAGTGAACACAATTCCATTTGAATGTGCATTAAACAAGTTTTTTCACTCTCAAGCAACTTATTACAAATAGTTCTTTCATTTGATCCTATGTAATAATTTTCCTCTTCCCATGAATCAAAAATTTTGACCACAAATTCGCTTGTTATCTTAGACAGAATCATTAATTCATTCAAAACGTCTTTCTTTTTATCGGAACTAAAGCTAATTTTCTTTATTGCGTAATACTTTTCATCTGTATTATTCACTGACATAAAAACAGTAGAAAAACCTCCGCTTCCAAGAGCTTTTATTTCTTTAAAATTGTCAACATATTTACTCGTTTGAATTAAAATAGTTTTAACGGTAATTCGTTCGTAATAAGCATAAGATTCATCAATTGAATTAATTTCAGATAATTGAAGTTGTTTTATTGCTTCTGATCCATATCTACCAAAAATGTAGCATTCATTAAATTTATCATTATCTTCTGATAGCACAACACATAATGATGTGTGAACTGATGCGGAAATTTCTGTAAAGTTACGACAAACTGATATTGGTGTGGGTATACTATAATTTATCTGTCCCTTCAATTCATTAGATCCACAATAATAAATAAAACCATCTAATGTTAACATTAATGTGCAAAAAGAACCACAAACTAATTTCTTAATTTGAGGAATTGTAATTTCTCGTGGAGAAAGCACTATCTCTGTTCCATCGTGGTTTTCATGAGAAAAATCAATCCCTAACTGTCCCCATTTATTACTACCCCACACGTATACCACACCATTTTCTGTTAAAGCTGTCGAATGACTACAACCGCATGAAATTGAAGTCACTTTGTTTGTTTGCTCAATATCTACATGTACTAGTGTAAATACATCAGTATTGCTGTTATTACCACACTGACCAAAGTTATTAGATCCACATGCAAACACACCAGCATCATGTGTTAAAATAAGTGTGTGTTTAGATCCGCAACTGATGTCAACAACAGGATAACATACAAGTTTTGGTTGATTACCTCTATAGAAATTTCTCCAATGTTCCTTCCCATGGCCTAACTGACCATTATCATTGCAACCCCAACTATAAAGCATTCCATCTTCTGTTAGAGCTAAATAATGAGCGGAAAATACTATATCTGAACCTTTAACAAATTTAATTACTTTTTTTTGACATAATTCAGTTAATATTATTTTGCCATGTTCTGGTGTGTAATGAAATACAAGATCGTCGTAGGTTGCATACAAAACTTCATTTTCTCTTGGTATATAATATAATTTAATCTTATTTTTAAATGAAAATGGCTGACCTTTAAACTCCTCTATTGATCCACTAGTTTTACTTACTTCATTAAATTCACTAATATTTAATTCAGATAAAATTGTAAACTTCTTCTGAAACGCCATTATTTTAACTTTATTAAACAACGCAATAAACGAAATAAAAGATAAATTTAAATAATATAGCTCAAAATATATCGCTATGGTACTTATTGATAAAAAGGTTTTATCTTTTTGGTTTAGTGAAATAAATATAACAGAAAAGACAACGAAATCTAACATAAAAAAGTAAATGTCAAGCAATTTTATTATGTTCTACATATTCTGATAACATAAGAACTCTCAATAATTTATAAAAATAAAGTATCATGATTTAATGAGATAAAAACGCTTAAAATTTACTAAGTTATAATGGTTTGGTAGAGATAACCAATAGTGGTGGTTTTACAAGCACTTATTACAGTGTATTTTTGAGGCAGTTGTATCACATAAAGAGCATTTTAGAAATTTTAATCTATACCTGAACACAAAAAAATTTTGCTAAAAACACGCATTCTACACAAGATTTAAATTTATAAGAATTGTATTGAGAAAAAAATTTACATATTTTTAGTTAAAGAAAATATAAACGTATATTTTGTATTGCGTTGTTTTTAAAAACGTTTATTCTATTATAAGCCTAAGGTTTAAGTGATACCAACCGCAAAAAATAAAATTAGTATTTATTTATTTGTAAGTTTAATACATTAACTTAATATGGAATAAATTTTATATTTAATACATTTGCATTCAATGTTTTATCCAAAAACCTACAATTTTCCCACATTTTTAATTACAGCACCTAACTTTATGTATAGATTTGTTAAATTCAGAAGAGTTTACCTATAGCTCACAAAATTTTGAAAACTAAAGATTAATTCCTGTGAACAATTTGATTTTATATAATATGTTAGCAACTGTTTTTAAAATTGAAAAATATTCAAAATTACTACGAAGTTTATAAATATCTGAGTTTTTTTATATTGCACTCTACAAATTAACAAATGTGTTTGCATTTAGTTGGGCAAACAACGCAAAGAAGAAACATCGGAAAGAAATAATTTACTTCACAAGTTTATAATAGTTAAGAAACATGTGTTAACATTATCAATGAAGCTAAAGGTTTTATAGGATGAAAACCATTAGCACCTTAACTATTAACATACGGAAGAACTTTCAATTGTTTAAAAGAAAGTTAAAATAAAATTTAAAAAAAACTTAAAAGCAATATTATTCTCTTACTGTAAGTGAAAATGATTTACTTTTTGAAAATAAAATCCTTAATACATATACGTTGTTTTATGTGGTGATAAGATAAAGAAATATTTTTATTGTTAGTCACATAAATTTTTTGATCTATAAGTTACACAAACATTTTATACATTAATGATAGAACTAATTAAATTAATTTAATTCAGTTTTTATTTTTTTAAATAAAAAAATAAGAAACCTTTATAAATTTTATTTTTATTTTAATCTCTAGGAAGTTAGTGTCCGATTCTTATTCTTTTTCAAAAAAAGTTAATTTTATTAATAGTAGAAAAAATAGAAACACTACGTTATTATTAACTTAATATGAAAATAATTTAATTAATTATTTTATATCTTTATTAGACTAGAATTAACCTGTTTGTCATAAAATTTGTTTTACCTACAAATTTTTTAGTTTCTTTCATTAAAGAGATAAAATAGTGCTAAATGCATAAATGACTGTGAGCGTTATCGTAACTGTTAATAGATTTAACTGAGAAACTAACATTTATTACTACTTAATCCAAGTGCCATCTATAGTAAATCACAAAAGTTATACGTAGTATTTCGGAAAGCATAATATTTTATGAATTAAGATTTTCAATGAGCTTCACAACTAAATAAAACCGGTCTTACTTTATACAATGCTTTAACTTTTTTCTTTATTAAAAATTTTCATAATTACAGAGAAAAATTGTATTACCGATTATATTTATATTTCAAATGAAATAAGCTTTAGAGAAATAGTTTTACAGAACATTGTGAACGTGTTTCTGGCGCATCATATTGTTTAGGTATTTTTTGAAGATAATAAATTTTCGAGTTTGCGACAATATCTACTAAAATCTGTTAATTTAATAAATCTATCAGTTTCATTTAAACTATTTAGTAATATGTTTTCTGGTTTAAATTTTTGATGAATTATGGGTGGATTTTATTGGTGTAAGTTTCACACACATTCTAATATCTCATACAATAATTCAGTAATGATAATGTATTGTTCGGTGTTTTCTTGCATTTATTAACTATTATATTGATGGCATCTATTAAATTTAGTTAACAGAATTCGATTTGAATGATTAAAACTTGTGATATTAATGAAAGTAAAAATTAATCATTTAAACAATTTTTTCGATATTAACTATACCTGATATTGTATAAAAAAAATATCATGTTCTATCCGTGCTTTAATGTATTTCATAACAAAATTGTTATCAAGATTAGATAAAATTTTAAATTCACTTTTCACTTTATGTTCATTCATTCTTTCAAACGAATTTTCAAACTAATATTCGAATTTTGTTTTTATTAATTACAAGATAATGTTATAGTTATTTCGAGGATTACTTTTCGAAAACTTTTAACCAATTATCCCGAAAATCTGAATTGTATTAAAATTTTTTATACTTTTGTTAAAGGATAGTAATGAACTATAGTGAATGCGTTTATTTATGATAACAAAAAATTAGTTTGAGTTAATTTATTTAGAAAAGCTTGGAACTAAACCGGTCATCAGGTTAAACGACCTCAGGTCATCTGTGGGCATCAGAGTTAGTATTAAATAAAAGAAGCATCACATTAATGTCAACTTAAAAGTATTTCTAGTGATTATTTAGATAATTTATTTGACACGTGTTATGTCATTGCTTTGAAATTTAAACAAGAGTTTGTAATCGAAAACTTCAACTCAAGTTTTTAGCGTTAGCAACAAATAAGCATCACTTCAACATGAAATTTATTATTACTGCTATAATATTTAGTTTGTCTGATAATAACTGTTAACAGTATTGAAGAAAACGTAACCTGCAATAGTAAGCGTGAAATTAATATATATTTAAATGTAAATAAAATGTATTTATTTAGATCACCGGACAGGTTATATCCAACTAATGACGCAGAAAAGAAAACATTTTGCATGTATAGCTGCTGTTATTTCACGAGAGTTTAGATTAATTCTTTCTATTTTTTATTGTGTTAAACAGTGATAACAGTGATCTACAAAATCAGATTAAAGCGTATCACAAAAATGTATGGCAAACATAAGCAAACAAATTGTGAATTTGCTGATGTATTCGATCGCTAAGAATAACAATAATTTGTATAAATCGCAAAAAAGAAAGCGAGATTTTCTTGAGTTGGGTAACTGTGGTAATGCTGCGAAACCTGAGAAAAAAGTGCTGGAATAATCTGATTGCAAAACTGGATGGCATTGCATACTATAAAACGGATAAATTAAAATTTATTTGCTAATCAATATGCGAACGAAATCTTGAATCGGATGATGGCATGCATTCGTATCGCTTAGCGATTAACAGTTTCGCAGATTTAACGCAAGAAGAGTTTGCGATGCAAATGAATGGCTTCCGAAACCACGGAAAACACTTCCAATCGGGAAATACTGTGCACATCGACAGTAATGTGTCAGCACTTCCGGCAACGAAAGGTGTGGTCACTGCTATTAAAAATCAATTTGATTTCGGCAGTTGTTGAGACTTTTTCTGTGGTCGCATCGATTGAGGGTAATGTAAATTCGTATAGTTATTAATAAATAAAAATACGAAAATAAATTAATAATTCAATTTAAATTAAATTCGTTAGTAAATTAATTTATCGATCATAACTGAGGAAATGTTTTGGCTGCGAATAGCGTATGGTTTGCCGTATCTCACACTCTATGCGATTAAACTTCGGGCTCAAAAAAATTTAAGTTCTTTGAAAAAGATGAGACTTTACCGATGATAGCAAAAAATTAAAAACATTATGAGAGCGAGAGAGTGAAGTGATTGTCGTAAAATATAGTGTCATAGTATGGAAATATATGTGAAGAATGAATTAAAATTAACAAAATAACGTATAAGTGTCATAAAAAAAGTAAATAAAATTATTTTCATCGTAAAAAGTTTTTATCTTTGTAACAGATATTAAATTTGTTACATTTTGATGAAGTTTTGTATAAAGGATTGTAAAAATTTTTCGACAAAATTTCAATGCTTTTTAATGGCAAATAAAAGTGAATTTTTGTTTCGTTTAAATCATTTATTTAATTTGCTCATCTATTTTGTTTGTTCTGAGTAATAAATAAGAGCACGTGTTTGTTATATACATTCAGATTATAAATAACGTCTCAATATATTGCACAAAACAACACGTGATTATTGTTATTGTTGTTTACATTTTCACTGTTATTATTATTTTCAACATTTTTCTTAAAATAATGTTTTATAATTCAATTTAAGTGATATATATTTTGTATAAATTTATAATTTAATTGAGAGAAATGGCACGAATTGACGCTTTATTGCGTGAAATGAATGACAACAAACATGCAGTTATTTCTAATGAGTGTATAAAACTTAAAAATATTAGTGAATTTAAACAAAGTAATAAAAAATTGTGTGAAACATCATCTGATTGTCCAGTAAGTGATGCGCCGTTACATAGATTGCTGCCATTAACTTATAAATTCAGACATAAAAGAGAAAGAGATAAAGTGATTGAAGACAACAAATTAAAAGTAATTGAAGGCAGGTTTAGTGACGAAGAAAATCAAATATTGAAACAAAATTGGATTATGTTTTGCGTTAATTTTAATATCACTGATGAGATGAAGAATCGTTTGTTGGGGTATTTCGCGAGAAGTAGTTATTATACGAAACCAGAGCGCAAACGAATTAAAAGTTTCATACGTGAGGAAATGTTTTGGTTGAGAATGGCATATGGTTTGCCGCATCGCACACTCTATACAGTTTTAGACCGGTGTCGACGCTTGTTGACGACGTTCAAACGATATAAACAGTTCACAAACGATGATAAAGACGCGATAAAAAATTTAAAGTGTACTGTTGGTCTGAAATGGGAGAAAATAGCAGAAAAATTATGTTGTCATCCGAATGATATGATAAAGTTTTTTTATAAAAATTATACTAAAGACGGTCTTCCTTACAAAACTGGTCGCTGGTCTGTAAACGAAGATAAGAGATTAATCAAAGCATTGAAAAAGCATTTCGAAACGCGTGATGTGAGCGGTATTATGTTTAAGAAATATATTCCGTGGACTATTGTAAGAGATTTGTCAAAAATAAATAGATGTTTAGATGAATTTTCTCTTCACTGGAATAAAATCCTGCGATGGAAAGTTGCGAGATTTGATAAAATGGAAAATTGGCGTAAACGTGATTCGAGTAAATTGATATATGTTTTGTTTAAGTGTGGTTACGATAATGAGTGTGACATCGATTGGGATCACATTAAAGAAAAATTTGCGAATATCACGTCATTTAATAATTTATGCAAAAATTGGCAAATAATTAAGACAACTGTTCCTGATTTTCACGCAAAAACATATAAACAAATAATTAACTTTCTTTACGACAATTATATGCCACTCACTATCAAAACAGATAACGATCTGAAAGAACTTGAAGATTTTTATAACTCATAAAACAAGAGATTAGAAAATAATTTTTTCGCGTTTTTCGTGTGACATGTCTGATGACTATTATAACTAAAATGAATGAATTATTTCTCTCACTTTAATCAATGTGTGTTAAACGGACACAAAACAATCCTTAATTGTGTGATACTATGCCAGTATGTGATGTCCGTGTCTTATTTACACTGATATTGTTAACATAAAACCGAAAAACTTGCAAAAAAAAACTCACAAAACATTGTGAGAGTGAGAGAGGAGTGCAGTGAGAGTATCAACAGATCGCAGATTTATTGGCTGACAATCGAAAGATAATTACGTCAAATATGTATAAAATTTTTAACTTTTTAAAGTCAATTAAAAGAAAATTTTTGTTTCGTTAAAATCATTTATTTAATTTATTCTCATTTGTTTTGCGCTGTTTATAAGTAATGTAATAAATAAAAGCACGTGTTTGTTGTTGTATGCAATATGTTTATAAATAACGTCTCAAATATATTGCACAAAACACAACACGTGATTATGAAATGTTTGTTTACATTTTAGTTTTTTTTTACTTTTAAACATATTTTAATAAATAATAATTTTTGAATTAATTTAAGTGATATAATTGGTATAAATTATTATTAAAGTGATAAATGGCACGAATTGACGCGTTATTGCGTGAAATGAATGACAACAAACGTGAAGTTATCGCTAATGAGTGTACAAAACAGAAAATTAGTTTTGTTAGTAAACAAAGTGGTAGTAAATCATCTGAAATATCATCAAATTGTCCGCAAAGTGTTGAGCCGTTGCATCTATTATTACAGACAAGCAATTTAAGCAGTTATAAAAAAATAAAAGATAAATTGATAGCAGAAAATAATTTGAAAGTAATTGACGGCAAGTTTAGTGACGAAGAAAATCGCGTATTGAAACGAAATTGGGATAATTTTCGCGCCGAATATAATATAACCGATGACATGACTAATCGTTTGTTAGGATTTTTTGCGAAAAGTAAACACTACACGAAACGCGAAAGATTACTGTTTAGGAATTTAATACAGAAAGAAAAGTTTTGGCTGCGAATGGCGTATGGTTTGCCTCATCGCACACTGCATGTGATCAAAGAACGCTGTCGTCGGTATTTAAGTTCGTTGAAACGACAGACACAATTACTGAAGACGATAAGAGTGAGATAATAAAATTAAGAGCTATTTGTGGCTACGATTGGACCAAAATCGCGGAAAAAACCAATTGTCTTCCGCACGACATTCATCAATATATGCATCTAAATTATAATAAAGATGGTCTGCCTTTTAATACTGGCCACTGGTCTGTAAAAGAAGATAAGAGATTAATTAAAGCGTTGAAAAAGCATTTCGAAACTAATGATTTAACGGAGAAAATATTTAGTAAAAATATTCCGTGGACTCGTTTAATAGATAGTGCAGCACTAAATAGAAATTTTTATGAGTGTCAGAATCATTGGTATCTCATTCTTCGATGGAAAGTCGCGAGATTTGATAAAATGGAAAAGTTGCGTAAATGTGATTCGGCTAAACTAATATATGTGTTGTTTAAGTGTGGTTACGATACTGAGTGTGACATCGATTGGGATGAGATTAAAGAAAAGTTTGCGAATATTACGTCATTTAATAATTTATGCAAAAATTGGCAAATAATTAAGACAACTGTTCCTGATTTTCACACAAAAACATATAAACAAATAATTAACTTTCTTTATGACAATTATTTGCCACTCATTATCAAAACAGATGACGATCTGAAAGCTCTCGAAGATTTTTATAATTCATAAAACAATAGATTATATTTAAATTTTTGTGTTAAACAGGAAATAAAGTTTGCTTATTGTATGCGAAACAGACACAAACAATGCTTTTCCAGTGCAGTGATCGTATTTTATTGATACTGATATGGTTAACACAAACCCGCAAAACTTGCAAACAACTTTTAAACAAACGTTATGAATGCGAGAGATTGGAGTGAATTTGTACAGATATAGTGGCAGAGAAGCGAAAGGTATTGCGTGACATATGAACAAAAATGTATTTTTTCACTAAGTTATCAGGTTTTTTTAGCACAAAACTTTATATAATTATTTAGTTTTTTAATCAACTAAAAATATGATTCTTTTAAAATTTTTAAGAATGAATCACATTAATAATAAGCATTAAAATCAACAAAATAACATATCAATCATTTAGAAAAGTAAATAAAAATTATTTTTATCTTAAAAAAGTTTTTATTTTTTTTGTTCAATTATTAGATTTGTTAAGTTTGATGAACTTTTGTATAAATGGATTGTAAAAATCTTCGGCAAAAATTTCTAACGTTATGTTTATTAAAATACACAGACCATCAATGAATTATAGTTTCTCGGATGCGTTGTCTCTGCAATTAAATAGAAAATCAAATTAGCGAACCATAACGATGTGTTATAATTGTTAATAATTATTTCTGATTAATTTTTGTTAATTCCCTATTTTTTTATTGAATCAATTAAGGGTAATCTGAATATTTTTTTGTTAAACAAAAATATTACCGGTATATGTTTTTTTTTAGAATTTCTTTTAATATTGCAATATTTTTTCACTTGAACTTTGCACAACAGTCTAAGATAACAACTACCACATCATTAATTAATAGCTCAAATTTTAAGAGATTAATATAATTGCAATGCGATTTTAATTTGACAGATTGTTCACAAAAAAACGCCTTAATTAATTTGCATATTGAAGTGACTTTTTAAATTACATCGAATACTTTATGGTCCAGTGATATGTAAATTTAAATTTTAGCCCGAAAGGTAATTATAAATTATCCCAAAATAATTTTAAAAGTGATTTGTTTTATTAATAAGTGTTATAATTATAAAATATTGTTTACATAATAAACGCGTTGTAAACGTATCGTAATCTAAATTAGTGTTCGATTGTGTGTGTGATTCACATTTATATTATTTACATTTAAATCACTTTAAGATTATTTATACGTCAATAAAAGAATA
>JAQIVF010001627.1:0-13388 GCA_034698365.1 Steganacarus magnus | reverse complement strand
GCGCAATACGATAATGTTGTGGCAGTTGTCTCATAACCAGCCGTAAAAAATAACACACACTGCGCCGTCATTTCTGCTGTCGACATCGCTATATCATTACAGTATATGAATTTTTAAAGTATGATTAAACTTAATATAGTTTGACAATAACTTATTAGTATAATTGATAAAACATAAACACTTGTTAGTCTAAAAAAATTAGAAATATTTACGCAATTATAATAAAATTTTACACACTATTATTGTGAGTTATGAATCTTTGTTCTTCAGTTTTGCCATCATTTTCAATTGTTTTATCACCAATACTACTATCAAACTCTTCCACATTTTCCATCGAATCCAGCAATAGCTGAAGAAAGTCGTACCGTTTAACAACAGACGTATTTGTTTTTCTATCCTCAATCAGTTTGCGCGTGAGCTCAGCGAAATAATTGACGCCATCGACGCCAAAAAATTGAATTCCGAAATAGTCGGCCAGTTTAGGGAAAGCCAAGCGAAATAAAACGCGCGACACTCCCACTAAACTAAAACTGCGATTAACTACTTTTTTCGCGTTCACTATAATCGGATTGCGTTCGTCGCACAACGCGTCAACTTTAGTGCCGAACGCCACGCGTGTGATCACATTCATCGTGAATGCGCCGAAAACTTTTTTCACGTCAATTTCATTTTGAGCGTCAGCTTTAATTAGACCATTGAAGTCAGAGATTAGCGATTGCACGCAATCATCGATCAGTGGTTTCATTTTTCTCAGTTTTCCGCTCGAAAATGTTGGCGAAACTATCGCGCGAACACGCTTCCACTTTTCGTCTTTCAATCGTAGCATAAAGTTGTCGAAAATCTCGTTATTGAACGAAATTCCCTATTAATTACGTAAATTTTTCTCTACTATATATATTTAGGGTTTAAAATCTCTAACCCTTCGATTTGAAAAAATTGCGAAATCTTTGCTCAAAATATTGCCAATTAGTTCCGGTTCGGCGCAAATCAGTGTCGGTTTGCCAAACAGGTGCACACCGAAAATTTTGCCATATTTTTTCACCAATTGTTGGTCGAGCACATCGACTCTAGTTTTCAATAGTACCACTTTAATCACTGACGGCAGTTCGCCTGGTTTCACATTTTTCTTCGACCAGTATATTTGATTTTTTCTCTTGTTATTCCTAAAAAAAGTAGTAAACTCAGCATAATTTATTATTTAATTTGCTGAAAATTCTCGAAATAATTAAAGAAGTTTAGTGAACATGTGACACATTTGACGGACATTGATTGGTAGATACATTAAGCTCTAGTGAGTCTAAAAAATTGCTAAAATTTTTTCCAAAATTTCTTTCTATTTAAACCGACAGAAAATTACGTACCAATTTATTAATTTGATCAATAAAAATAAAACCAATATTAATAGCGCGGTTGAATAATTGAAAACATAGAAAACAGGGCTGATTAACGATAGTAAATCCATTTAAAAAAAAAAAAAAAGTTAATTATTCATAAATTTTGTATGATGTGATGCAATATATATTTTGTTTAATAAATAAAAGCAAACAATTGTGATTTGTTAAGCAAACTTTTTAGTCAATTAGATGATGAAATATTTCAGTAAAATAATTTATATAATATATTTACTTTACTTAAATTGAAGTTTTTCTCTTATGCTTTATAATATATAATACAAGTTTTTATCATTTATTAAAGGTTCAGCGCTTATCTGTTTTTTTTCTCTCTAATCAATTGGTTACACAATTTTTATTTGTTTTTGAGTAATGTTATGCGATAACTTATAAGTAATTACTGATAGTAATTATAATCATTGATATATTAACTGAATTATAAAATGAAAAATTTTAGTGTTATTATTTCGGTTCTTTAATAATTGACACTCTTTTCATGTCATAGTACACACACTGTATATCCTATCCTATTTAATATGTATTTTAAGCGATTGATTCTGTTGTTTGTCATAGCAACCCATTTCCGTTATATCGCAGTGAAGCCAATATATTACTACTTCAGTGTGCAATACGAGCGCACATATCACTCAAAGCACAAACATTCACATTGTATAACATTACAATAAACGTATTAATATTTTGCGTTACATATTATACGGGTAAAAATAATCACAAATTGTGATTAAAAATATTGTAAAATAAATAAAAATTTACGGTATTAACGCCGTGCGTAGTACGGGAAGTAAACCTAGTTAGTGTTGTATTGCTTTTTTAAAAGAGAAAGAAAAAGACGAAATATTTGTTCTTTTTCTTTTTCTTGAAGACAAGTAAAATAAAAGTAAAATGAAATTCAACTCAAGGACAAAAGTAAAAGAAAAGTAAAATTGAATTTAAATTAAAAGACAAAAGAAAAAGAAAAAGATAAATTAAAACGCGGAAATTTACAATGAGAGAAAAAGAAAAAGAATAAATATTTTGTCTTTTTCTTCAAGAAAAAGAAAAAGAAAAGTAAAACTCAAAATAAACACAAAAGAAAAAGAGAAAGAAAAGTAAAATTAAAAAATGGAAATCAACAACTGTTACACTACTTTATATAATAAAGATTATAATTATAAAAATTATCATTTATTAATACATTTAAGTAAATTTTTCAGTTTACATATTTTGAGCAATTCTGTACAGACAATCAGAGAGTTTCGCATTTGATTTGATTTGATTTAAAAATTTTGTTATACATTTTGCTCTATTATTATTATTATTATTATTATTATTAGAAATCATTATCATCGCTCTTAAAACAATACTTTATTAAATTCAAATAAACTAATACAATATAACGTTTATTTAACGTTTTTCCACTTTAAGCGTCACATTTCGCGGAACAATGAAAACTCCATTCGGGAAAATTTTCGGCGGTTGCTGTAAATGAAATAAACCGAAATTAAAATTTTTTAGTTTTTAATCGCGAAAATAAAGTATCTTTAAAGATAATTTTAAATTTAGTCAAACCTCTGTTTGATTTGTGACACTAAAACGAAAATTGTAAACCGAATAAAGAAGCGCCAATTTTGCTTCCAATAGCGCTAAACTTCTCGCCACACAATTTCGAGGTCCGGCACCGAAAGGCAAATACGCGTACGAATGGTGTTCGCGATTTTCCGGGAAAAATCTTTCCGGTTTGAATTTTTCGGGTTCAGGAAAATATTCCGCATTTTTATGTAATGCTGTGATTGGTATCTGTATAATATCTCCTTTCGAAATTCTTATTCGGTCACCCAAAACATAATCTTGAGCAGCCTCTCTGTCCAGTGCTCTCTGAGGTGGAAATAATCTGAGAGTTTCCGAAATTACGGCATCAGTATATTTTAAACCGTGAATTAAGTCGTAGTCTACCGGTATTTCTGTCTGCAAAAAAAAATCATTTTCAAATAAATTAATTTTGAAAATGACACGCGTATGTTATACTTTTAATTCCAATACACTTTTTGCTTCTTCAAATATAATTTGTTGCATTTGCGGATTACACGCCAAATTGTAAACGGAATATGCAATGGTTGCGGCAGTCGAATCATAACCAGCCACAAAAAATAACACACACTGTGATGTGATTTCTGCGATCGACATCGCTGTTATGAAGATTTTTAAATTATAATTTAAACTTAACATAGGTTTGACTTAATAGTTAATTATTAGTTTCAATATTATTGTCTCAAAAGTCTACTCGCTTTCATTAAAAAAAGGACTGAAATTTGCTTTTGAACGCAATAATATAAAACCAAATAAATAAATTAAAATTTTACATACTTTTATTGGTAGTAACTAATTTTCGTTCTTCAATTTTGCCATCATTTTCAATTGTTTTATCACCAATACTATCAAACTCTTCCGAATTTTCCATCGAATCCAACAATAGCTGAAGAAAGTCATACCGTTTAACACCAGTTTTATTGGTTTTTCTATCCTCAATCAATTTAAGTGTGAGTGCAGTGAAAAAATTGATCGCTTCAGTGCTAATTAGTTGTACGCCGAAATAGTTCGCCAGTTTAGGGAAAGTGAAGCGAAATATAACCCGCGGTGCGTCCACTAAACTAAAACTTCGATTAATTACTTTTTTTGCATTTATTAAAATCGGATTGCTTTCGTCGCACAACGCGTCCACTTTAGTGCCGAACGCCACTCGAGTGATCACATTCATAGCGAACGCGTCGAATACTTTTTTCACGTTTATTACGTCGTTATTATCTTCAATCAAGCGATTAAAATCATTGATCAGCGACTGTAAGCAGTCATCAATGATTGGTCGCATTTTTCTCAGTTTTGCGCTCGAAAATGTTGGCGAAACTATCGCACGAATACGCTTCCACTTATCGGTTTTCACTCGTGTCATAAAGCTGTCGAGAATCTCGTTATTGAACAATGCATCCTAGTTTTATTATTTACGTAAATTTTTCACTACAAAAAATATTCAAACGATTTACGGTTTAAGTTCTCTAACCCTGCGATTTGAAAAAATTGCGAAATCTTTGCTTAGAATATTGCCAATAAGTTCCGGTTCGGCGCAAATCACTGTCGGTTTGCCAAACAGGTGCACACCGAAAACTTTGCCATATTTTTTAACTAATTGCTGGTCGAGTACATCGAGCCTAGTTTTCAATAGTACCACTTTAATAAGTGACGGCAGTTCGCCTGGGGTAACATTTTTCTTCAACCAGTATAATTGATTTTTCTTTTTGTTATTCCTAAAAAAAGTAAAATCATGTGAAAATTTTCAAAATTTATTTCTATTTAAACCGACAGAAAATTACATACCAAATCAATAATTTGATTAATAAAAATATAACCAATATTAATAGAGCGGTTGAATAATTGAAAACATTTAAAACAGTCGCGATTAACGATCGTATATCCATATCCAATGTTAAATGTTAATTATTAATAAACTTTATATAATATTGCAAAAAAAATTTTGTTTATAAATCACAATTGTATGATGGATGATGAAAACCTTTTTGTCAAATTGGATGATGAAATATTTCAGTAATATAAATACAAGTTTTTATCATTTATTAATACTGTAGAACAGAGCTTATCTGAAACTTATTTTTTTTTCTAATCTATTAGTTACACAATTTTTGTTTGTTTTTTAGTTATCTATCTATAATATAATATACTAATTTGTGAGATTCTGCGGGGAAAGAGTTATGTGCGATAAAGAAACGACACTGAATCGTTTGCAATGCGTTTACAAACACTTCAAGCATAATATTAATTCACTTAAATAAAAATACATAGTAACGCTATGATAAAATTTTTGCCGAATTATCTAATTGATAGGAAACTGAATTATCAAATGAAAAATTTTAAAGCAATTATTTCTGTTCTTTTAGAATTGACACAATTCATGTCATTGTACAGACACTATATAATAGCGATTATTATAATTATAAAAATTAAGATTTATTAACTTAATACCCGTTTATTATCTTTTTTATTAACTATTCGTTAGTTACAAATTTTTTAAAAGTTAAGCCCACGATAATGATTGCTGTAAAAAAATTATAGTCCCTATTATATACAATATTTCGGTTCATCGAAAATTTTATGTTCATTATAATTAAACACTTCAAAATGTATTAATTATTTTAGAAAATGATCAAAAAAAAGTAAATAGTTAAATCAGAAAGGGACTATTGCATATTTTAGTCATATTGTTAAATACTATAGCCTACAACATTCATCACCTTAACAGTAATAAACGTGCACAATTATTTGCTTATAAATGTTAGCTTTTTAACATAAATTTATTTACAGTTCATAAATAATATATTTGACTATATTTTACTAAATAATTAATTTCATTCGCAATCAATATTTTCTTATTGTTTAATGCATTTTTCCTCAAATAATTATTAGTTAATTATATACAAAATATTTTTAATGAAAATATAATCTTAAATAAATATAAATAAAATACAGTAGTAGATCAAAAAATTGCGGTATAATTCTTGTCGATCGCGTCTTCGTTGTGACCAATCGGCTCGTAATCATTGAGACCAATATTTTCGAGCTGGTAATAGTTATCATTAATAGTCTCGTAGTTTTCGTCCTCGTATTTCACGTCCGCGTAATAGTTTTCGTTCAAATAATGCGAGTCGCGTTGTTCACCCTTTTTCCTCTCCACTATCTTTCGTGATTTTCGACGACGCTTTACTATAATGCGCCAGAAGATAAACATCATCGCAAATAATAGCACTAAAACCACATTAATCACTATTGTTAACCAGATATAGTCATTCGAGACCATAGCGGTGTTTAAATTATTAGAGATCAGAGTTTCGTTCTTTACGGGCGCTATTTCGGGCATTACACTCAAACAAATACTGTTCACCGATGAATTGGTATTCACTAGTAATGGCACACTGTTTGAAACATTGTCGATATTAGTAGTGGTGGTATTAGTATTAGCTAATTGATAAATTCTGATGTAATCGATGATAAATAGCGAACAGTTCCAGTCAATCACATCGCGTTCAGTTAACGCTATATTCGGAAAAAATATTCCTCCTCCGATACCTAAATGAAGGAATATCTTAAAGTTATGATCAAACGGTTGACCATTGCGTGCATAAATCTGCCCAAATTTTCGGTTAATATCAACACTGAAATACGGATAGCCATCGAAAGACCACTTTATATGATCGGTGGTCCATTCGAGTTGATAGATGTGATAATCACTTAGTGAGGAGTTAGCACTGACTCTATACTCATTATTATTATTGCCCAAATATCGTGACACACCGTCGGAATAATGCACTCCACTCGCGATTTGAGGATATTGCACGTTAGTCATCATATCGATTTGACCCGATTTTGGCCACTCGTTCGACGCGTTTTGCGGGTACAGCCATATCGCTGGCCGCAACATTTTGCCGTTCGGTAGTGACGCTCTGATATCGACTCTGCCGTAAGTGAACACAAACTTTGTGCTAATCTGTCCGGAAGTGAACTCTTTGTTTAGATGTTTCTCCTTAATCGCAGTGATAGCTAACACTCCATTTGTTTGTCGTATATTTCTCGGGTTTGAAGTGTGGCAATGAAGTTGTTGATTATAACTGCCTGTAAAGTTATTATTGAAAGAGTGGTATTTTTGAAATAATTTTTTTTAAAAAAACTTTGAATGAGTTGATAGTGACAAACCCTGGCAAAAGTGTAACTCGTCGTCAACATTCCATTTGCTTAAATCAATTCGATCGCCGCTGAACTCGTCATTCCAAACTAGTGTCCACTCAGACTGATTCGATGCGATAGCGATGCTATACATACGCACAAAGCTGTATAACACCAGGTATTTGGCACTCATTTTACTGTCTGATCTCTAATTTCGAAATAAAACTTTTCCTCCGCTATTGTCATAACATGTTTGACACTTTCAGTGCAACGACATTAGTTAATGACATGTAAAAGTATATAGATTTGACACAGCAAATGTAGAACAATTATTTATATTGATTAGCAGAGATGTGTTTTTTAATTTTTAATAATTTATTTCCTGACACACGCCAGCAAAAATAGTGGTACATTTACGTAAACCGGAGGAAAACGGAATGAATTTAGACTGTCGTTATTATATGGCTAATATTTATCATTCACTTAAGATGTATGATTGGCTCGAACCTTCAATTAACGATTGATGAGAATTTGTAAAATAATTAACCAAATACAAAATAATTGAATTATATATTTTTAATGTTTATGGTTGAATTTTATCAAATGTAAACCAGGAAAAACTATTGGTTAACAATTTTATTAACACTGGGAAATGTTTCTAATCAAAAAATATTTTGATTTATTATATTGACGAGTGTTTTTTTATCTTATCAGGAAATTTCAATAATTATTTAACATCTACCAACTATTGTGTCAAAATTTTTTGATTAAAAAATTAATGAGTTTTCAAGTATTAATTACTAAACAAAATACTCGCTTTTCATGATAATGTGTAAATCAATAAATACTAATAGTTTTAATGGTTTTATATTATTACAACCATAGTTGCAACCCTGGTCTGCCCCTAAGAAAACTTGTCCCCAAAATCGAAGTTTAAAATTTAAACTTTAAATCCGATGCGTTTTCGAGACTCCTATAATATTTAGCTAAATTGAAAAAAGTGGATTAGATATGACCCCAAGAATTTTGAGAATATATATATATAGCAGATACCCATAGAGGTTACGCTAAGCAGAGGGTAAGTATGATTACAAAGATATTTACGATGATTACAATCGGATATTGGAACGTAACTGGCAAAGAAAAGTGTTTCAAAAATATTCGACAATAAAGAATCACAGAATTATGAAGACAATAAAAACACGTGAAGCCAAAACGAAGCTTAGTGACCGTTCACTCTGAAGACTTTATATTCATTCTTTTACGCAATAATTAAATAAGCTTTTATTCACCGAAAGTAAACTTAAAGTTTTAAAAATCTTACAGATAAAACTCTACAAAGTTTTCACTGTTAGAATACAAATTAACAAAATCGATAGAAAAGTAAAAATTATTGATTTGCTCGAACTTAACTTCGAACACATATTCGGTTCGCTGTGATGTGCTCTGTTTGGATCGATTTCGGACATTATTTTCGTGCAAACACTATTCACAGATTTATCCGTATTATAAAGCGGTTTTCCGACCGAATCTTTAGTCACTGCATCAGTGTTGTCGTTTAGTTTCCATATGCGAATGTAGTCAATGAGAAACGCGGAGCAATTCCAGTGGTGAACGTCTTCGTCGGTCAAAGTTAAGTCATTGGGAAAGAACATTCCACCGATTCCTAACTGCATATAGACCTGAAAATTGTGATCAAACGGCTGGCCATTTCGTTCGTAAATGTCACCCAACTTTTTATTGGTGTTAACTTGAAAATACTGTTTGCCGTCAAACGACCATTTAATCGAATCCTTACTCCATTCGATTTGGTAAACATGAAAGTTGTTAAGACTTACGCCCGAAGTATTTGACACTTCAAAGTCATCGCCCAAATACTTGTGGCCGTTATTGAAAAAATGAACGCCACTCGAAATTTGAGTATTTTGACTGTTGACGAGGTAATCGATTTGACCGTTTTTAGGCCATCCTAACGTGTCTTTTTCGGGAAGCAACCAAATCGCCGGCCGCAACATCTTTCCGTTCGGCAGCGACGCTCTTATTTCAACTCTTCCGTACGTAAAACCAAACTTAGTGTTTACCAGTCCTGATGTGAACTCTTTGTTTAAGTGCTTTTCTTTAGTGGCTGTTATCGCCAGCACGCCATCAATCACTCGCACATTTCTACTCTTTGAAGTGTGACACTGAAGCTGACCGATATAATTACCTGAAATTATTTTTTTAAAAACCGCTATTTGTAAATTTTTTAAGTATGACACTTTCAACCGTATTCTGCATACCATTGCACATATTTTTTTCGTCTTCCACTTTCCAATTATCGGAATCAATGTGATCGGCGGTGAACTCTTCGTTCCACACTATCGCCCATTCAGACTCACTTAAAGCGATCGCTATTTGCGTGAACGCTATAACATAGGTAATCAAATTCTTATAAGCCATTATAATTGATAAATGATTAGAACTGCAATGGAAATTTTAAATGAATTTTTAGGTTAAAGAAATTTATGCTTAATCTATTGCTCAATAAAAATATTTGTTTGAATTCTGCAAAATGAATGTAAAAGTATTAAAAATCAAGTTTCAAACATGTATTTCCCGGTAAAGATTAATTAATTAATTTTTTTGTTTTATTGCCAGGAAATAAAGTGTGTTTTCTGTGTTTCTTTATTAGCAATAAATTATTGCTTATAAGTTATAACTTTAAAAAACTAATATATCAATGAATATTTTAATTATTAGCTCTCACATTATTTCTTAAAACGATGAGCTCATCGATTTAACAATTTTGTCAGTGTTTTCCCCGTCAATATCAGCGGTCAATAATATTTTAATGTATAGAGATTTAAACGATAAATAAAATGTTAAATAAAATGTTGATTATATATTAACAAATGAAACATTATGGCAATGTTGTTACTATTCTTTAAATGTTTGAATTTTTAAGAAGTTCTGAGCTAATTTTTTGATTCACATCAGAGATTACATATCCATGAACTTTTTTCTATTGTGTGAGAAATTACGATTCAATCGAAAAAAAGTTCATGGATATGTAATCTCTGATTCACATATACATTGTGGCAGCTAATTGTTTATATTACTCTTTTTGTTGCATAAATTTACAGTGCTATTAACAACTTTCACTAGTGTTGATTATGATAGAAAAAGGAAAAATTTTACATAAAATATTCTTAATAAAACAATATTAAAAATGCGCCACAAATAAACAAACATTCACATTGACGCCCAAAATGCAATGAATGGATCTATTGAATGAACGACGGGCTTTTGAAAGTGAGTTAAAAAGAATTTGCCGCGACCAGGATTCGAACCTGGGTTATTGCGGCCACAACGCAATGTACTCACCACTATACGATCGCGGCTTATATTTATTACGTAATTCACTTTAGAGTTATGTTGATTCTTATTACTTCAAGCGATTAAATCAATTTTACCAATAAAATTATCAGAGCATGAAAATAAATTTTGTGACTTCATTGTTGCTGCCGATTACTCCGCCAGAAAGTATTCGTTTTAACTGATAATTTATTTTCAATTGTACTACAGTAACAGTATATGCTATACATACTATAAAACTATTACATACTAGAGAATAAAGCCGTTAGTGAGGCGATCGAGAGAGGTTTGTTTTAAATTATTAAATTTTACTATCCTTTCCTTCATTCTATCGATTTCAGACAGACCGCAGATCGTATCCATACCAGAGCGACCTCATACCCAGATTCCTACCCTAATTATAATTATTAAAATAAAATACAAAATAAGAATCTAAATACTTACAGAAAATTCATGGTAGTAGACATTTTTAATAATAATTTATCGGAAAAAACATTTTTAAGTTAAAACAAGATCGTAACGGTTATAATATCTGACTTTGTATAAATATTTTTAGATATATGGATGTTATATTTTATTAATTATGATGTATTTACTTTTTCTAAACATTTTTATATTGTTATTGAAATCAACTTCCACGTTTTAAATTCACATACCCTATTTTTAATTTAGCTACATTATTTCAAGTTTACCAACCCTGTTTCAGAATGGCATATTCGGTTTTACAGAATGGAATATCAGTTTTACAGAAAAAATATCATATTTATTAAATTAAAGGATTAATATCTCAAAAGTGTGTGCAAATATAGGCTCAATTATTGACTTAAAATATACCTATAAATCAACCGTTAAAATCCTTTTTTTCGCCAAAAAAATCCTCCTATCCTGATTGTTCTAGAATGTTCTAAAAGATTGGTAAATGACCCTATTTTTCGATAAAAAGCCTCCTAACAGAGCCGTCTACAGACGGACGAACAAACTCAAATCCATATATCTGAAAATTTTCTATCGAAGACAGATAAAAAATTGATAGTTTGATTCTAATTAAATTTTTTTATCATAGATCAGGAAACCAATAGTTTAAAATTTCTCATAAACGCCATATTATCACATCAAAGTATACAGTTAAAAGTATATGAACTTTTCTAAGTCCCATTTATTAGAGTGGAAAAGGAAAAGAAGCAGTGAGATTGAGAGAGTAGAGAGATATAGCTCAGAATATAAAGCGTTAGCTTATTTTGGTTTAAAGTTTGGCTTTCGATCCCGAACGGAGTCGTATTAAGTAATGTTTGTCTGGGAATACATTGTGCTGTTCCCCTGGCAGTTGTTACACATGGGTAAGCAAAACACAACCGCATAAATCTCAAATACAATCCACCTGACCACTACCACTATACCCAATTACCTGTCACCAAAAAATCACATAATTAGCCAATTAGTTTCAGTTCAATGTGAGCACAATGTGGTTGGTTTGTAAAATTTTTTCCAACCCAAAACCCAAAATGGTGTCTTCAATCTTAAGGTCCTTTTTTGTGAACTCTCCTCTGAGTTTAATCATATTGTTGTTGAGGAGGTGGTGTCTTCACAGGCAGAGCCTATAAAGGGCAAAACATAGCAAACCGATAGACTGTCTCATATATATTGTTGCTAACTTTTCTTCCTTACTATTTAAGATATCTAATATAAAATCATTTTTTTAAAGTTGATAGTTTATTCTGAATAATGGCGAGAATATGAATTTTTTGTATGATATGCAAAAAAAAGTTCGAGTAAGTCTTATTAAATTAACTTTTATTTTTTTTTAATAAGAGCGCACTTGGAATTTAAATTTAAATTTTGTGGAATACCTTTACAGTAAACCACTTATCGTGGCATTTAACAGTTAATGTGGAAAACTATTTTTGATTAGTCTGTTTGAAATTAACTAAAAAAGTTATTTTTTAATAGAAGTTATGTTTAGCAAATGCCCTAAATTGACACCGACTTAACAATTTTAATACCGGTAATATCAAAAATTGTTAGGAGTTTCGACCGTTGCGTTATAATTAGGTGTGTGAATTTTCGGTCAGAAAAATGTTAAATTTCTGTCGGTTTTCGGTTGAAATTAAAGCCAAATTTCGGTTAAACATTTCGGTCGAATTTTTTGTAGGCATAGTCACTAAGACTCGAAAGTATTAAAGTTATATAAATTCTGAATGTTTTGACTCTGTGAGCAATTCAGAACTCAACGGATTTAAGAGACAAATTTTTCCTAATTTTGTCAAATTTGTGAGGTGTTTTAAAAACTTGTAGGATTTTTTTCTCAAATTTCAGTGGCAAATTTCTAATTTCGGTTTTCTCGGTCAGAAACTTGATTTTCTGTTTTTTCGGTCAAGAATTTTAACTTTTATAATCATTATTATAACTTAATTAAAGTCTGGAAATATCTTAACTGAAAGAAAAAGTTCTAACAAAGTTTCGGTTATAACCGAAATTTCACACACCTAGTTATAATGTCTGGACATTCAACAAAAAGATCTGACATTAACATATCAAATGATTTCTTACCCGTGATTGATATTAAACAGAATGATTTTTAAAATTGGTTGATTTAACGATTTATTTCGAAATATCGATTGCTTTTTGAGTTAACTATTTTGCACTGTTAGCACAAATTATTTTAGTTTTAAGATAACTAAAATGATAAAAGATTTTCCAGAGTTATCATCTTTAGGTAATAGTAACTCATACGTCAGTTGAAAATATTCTAAACTTATTTAAAATGATTTTATTTAATCGCCTGAAAGAAAATATACTGAAATAAATAAATGATAATTACAATGACTTGTGACAGATTTTCAGAGACAGGACTTTTTCGGACTTAAAATAGATAAAAAGTGTGCGTAAAATAGGGCTAAAAAGTGATAAAAATCGTAC
>JAQIVF010001626.1:0-13391 GCA_034698365.1 Steganacarus magnus | reverse complement strand
ATTTTCGGGCTTTCTATCATTTTAGTCAAAAGCCCGGCCCGACAGTAGTTTTTAAATTTAAGGCCCGAGCCCGACAACTTTTGTCGGGGGCCCGCGGGGCTCGAAATATCGGGGCCCGTTTCGGACTCTAATTCACATTTGAAAAAATAATCAACAGGTTTTTTTTGCTCATAAATACTACACTCAAGAGTACTATAATATCATTTGTTTTTTGTTTCATAATGAAAAGTTAGACCAGTAAAAAACAATGTGAGCACATAACTGATCACAGTTTTATTCAATACACCGCTGACAACACATTTGACTCGTTTAGCGTTAAAAATCAAATTATTTTCAGTCTCTCTCTCTCTCTCTTACCAGAATCGGTTATTTGGTTCGAACTGTTATACTTGAGAAAACATTCACGACCAGTATTAGCGTTATCGGCGCTTAGAAGTGAAACGTTTTCGAAATTATAGGCACTTGTGATCATTTTAGAAGTTTCTGCAATATTTGCGTCCATTTACCGAATAATTTCTTTGACAAAACACACAATCATCGAAACAAGTCATTCACACTGCTTAAGCACAGAAGTATAGCACAAACAACACTATTGACAATAATAAATTTGGAAACGCGTTTTCATTCAAAATTTACTATCCATTATCGTGTCTATTCTTTGTCTATTCTTTTAATAACTATAATTAAGACCAGAATATATCTGGCAGTAAAAACTTTTTTTGTTCACTGCTTGAAACTTGTATAATAAGCGCATTATTTTATTGAAAGCGCGCACAACATTAATATTGAACACCGAGACCAGCAAAAAAAATGTGTGCACAAAATTACTGGAAAAAGTATTGCAACTGAATATGTTTGGGCGAAACTCATGCTATGTTGAACGCTATCGACCGCCTCTTCATATAAAGCGCATGAGAAATGGCTTAAAAAGAAGAGAATCATCCGCTCTATTGTTAACTAGAATTATCTTCATCTTTTCGAACAAAATCCAAACAAATGACTATATTTTTATTTTGGCCAGATTTGACATTCCAATGACATATTTACAGCGAAGGGCTAGAGTTCAGCGACAAAACTTTGCAGCGCTTGAATAACTATTCTGATGAATGATGCGATAAATAAAGCAATGCAACAACAAATCAACAAAACATTCAGCATTAATGTTGTCTTTTAGAGTAAACTACTATCAAGTTATTTCTGTTAATGTCTTGAAATACAACAAATATTAACAATGTCACAGTTATAACGAAATCTACACTTTAATTACTAGAATGTGAGTAAATAATTCAGTAATTCTGTGTAATTTACGATTCCAATTATGTTACCGCGAAATTCGTTTCAGCGAATATTTATTATACCGAATAACTAATACAGTCAAACTTAGCTTATGAAACAACTATTAAACTAAAAGTAAATATGTTTATAAACAATTTAAGTATTGGATTTGAAGCTTATATAAATCTCTGTTCATTGTATAACTTAAGTTAAAACTCAAAATATTAAAACCCCTTTGGGTGAAATAAAAAATATTCCGTTTAGTTTAATATTTATTTCATAAGCAAAGTTTCTCTGTAATAAACGAATTTCGCGGTAAAAAGTGTGCTGTATTGAGTTTCGCAGTAACGGACGGATACGAAAATTTACATTTATACAAATAATCGGATACTTTGAATAATCGAAAAATCTAACTTTTTTTGTGAATTTCATTTTAGGCAATATTTAAGCCAATTCACATTTTTAATCTATAATTGAATTTTGAAATTCAAATCAACTTCTAAGACAGTGAACTCTATTATGAATATTCCACTCTTGTTTTAATATGATATTAGATTCCTATTTTCCACATTTTTCCAATATTTCTCAGTTTTACTTTCATACAGTAATAAGAAAAGAATGTTCGGTGTTATTAAATCAATCAATAATTTTATCTTTTAAGAAAAAGAAAAAGTTTTCTTACGGTTTGCTTGTTTTCAATAGTAATTTCTTAAGTGGTTTTCTTCGTTTATACACAAATAATCTCGAAAAAATGGCAACATATTTTATCCAAAAGATTTATTTGGTGTTTTTAACTCCAAAATAAATATCTCATCGAAATATCTATCGGTAAACTAATTTACTGTTCCGGAAATAAAGTACAAAATATACTCAAAAGCAAACTGCAAAGCTGAACCAAATACCAAACAAAAAGTTTAAAATGTAATAATATAACTGCTAAAATATCTTCACGTGAAAATTTCTTTTCATTAATCTTTAGTAAAGATTCTGCTGTCAATTTCTAGTAGTCTAATATATTTCGGCGAGAGTTTTATACAAAGAGGTGAGAGGAAAAAATCTAAAGAATTTAATTATAAAATTTAAACTGCTTTAATTAAAAAACATCTAAAATTAGTTATAGCGCAAAATTCTACAATTTTTTTCGTGACACACACACACACACACAGAAAAAAAGCTTAATTTAAATTAGCGGTACGTTAAACACCGAGATGTTTGTGCGCTGGGTTTTTGTCTTTTAGCAAAATTTTTCTAAATTTATTAATACGGTATTTGTTTTATTATTATTTTTTTTGCACCACAATAATACTAATTAGAATTCTAGCAAACGCCGGCAATTTATTCAAACCAATTAGTTCGACAAATACGAGTGATAAGCGATGCAAATAAAGACAATGAGTAAATACGCGCTCCGCTAACTCGTCGTCACCGTATAATTATTTAGGCTTTATATTATTATAATATGAATTTTTTATTATAATCATTTGTGCGCTGATTATTAAAACCTATAGAAATTCATTTTATTTTATTTATTTATCATTAATTAGTCGTTAGTTTGTTTTATCCCATTTTTTAAACAGTTTTTGTTTTTGCTGACGAGCTTTGGGAGTATTAATAAATAAACTTTTATCAAAACTATTTTTTTTTATTTTTCAAACAATATTAGTGGTTAATAAAATGCTTGAGTTTTGGTTTCTAGTTAAAAGTTTTTTCGCGTAAGTCAGCGAAATTTTTTTCCGTCTATACCAATACAAATATTCAGAATGCCTCTAAAAATATTTTCCTAATTAAAAGAATAAATGACGATATCCAGTAAAAGATGTTTTTCAGTTTTTGTACAGCTAAGCGTAATTTTGCTATCGATTAATGTATTGGATTTTCAATCTAAATTTGAGTCAACATTCTTAAAGTTAAATGTTGATTATTTGAAAGTGAAACCTATTAATAAATTTTGATTAAAAAAATTTTGTTTTAAAAATAAATCACTTTTATTGACTTCAATTTTATTCTAAATTATTTTCAATTGAATTTTTGATATTTTATTTTAAGTTCTAGTCAATAACTATTAGCACAAAACTAAGATCTAAAATGTTTTTAAAATCAAATAAACAAAAGAAAAAACAATTTAATCAAAATAAAACCAAATAAAATTAAAGGAAATGAATAAACTCAATAAAGAGTTCCGTAAATATTGCAATAATTTATACATCTATTCGCTTATTTATAAATTCTCCATTTATTCTCACAACTTTTGGCCAATTGCGGACTATTGGCTCAAATAGGTTCATTTTTTTTGCATACACCACTTTGCATTAAGTAAATAATAATATATGTAAATCACAGCGATATAGCAAACTGATGAAAACGTTTTAACAGTTTTTTTTGTGAGATTTGTTTCTCTCTCTTCTCCCTCTTTCTCCCCACTTTGTTATTAAAATGTATCTAAACATAATGAAAAATTGCTTGTGTGCACTATACCCATATGCATGTACTTTATATTGAATATGTATCGTTAAACATCCTTTCTGTCTCACGGCTTCACTAAACTTAGCAAAACTAATAATACTATTATATTTTTCAGTCTAATGACTAATATTAATGATATTTAAAAATAAATAAATAGGTTTTTACGCGCATCATTACTTCCGTTTTCATAAACAAAATAGATTTATACTCGCACTGCACAAATACGCAGAGATAGATGAACTTTTCCAAAATAAAGGGCAATTAATGATTGAAGTCTGAATTTTCAGTATTCAAAATGTTAGGAAAACTGAACAAACAAATTTAATTAATATTAAAGATTTTGATTTTAATCAATTTAACGTGTTTACAAAATATAACAATTTTTATTAACCGATTTTACAGTATAATAACTAACGAAGTGTCGTAAATATCGGTTATGAACCATAGTTACACAGAGGGGGGGCTTGCCCAGGGTTGACCCCCCCAAGAAAATCGGGATTTTCAAAAATTGTCGTTTAAATCCAATGAGTTTTTGAGACCCCTATAATTTTGTCAAAAATTCGGAAAAAATTGTCGTTTAAATCCGGTGAGATTTTGACCTCCCCTCGAATTTTGAGAATTTTTGTGAGAGGCCCCCCCTAGAGGTTTGTAGTCTGTGTAACTATGGTTATGAACGAAAAATTTTTAAGCTTAAAACTTCGGATAGATTTAAATGAACATTTAATAGCTTAAAATTTTTGACAGAAAACACCGAATTCTAGGGTTACTGACCGAAAACGCCGAAATTTGAACTTTGCTACTAAAATTCGAGAAATTCAAATTTTTGAACCCACAGCCCTTACAAAGAAATTTTAAAATATATCTTTATTGAACCCCTAGTATTTTTGAGTCTGAGTAACAATGTTTATAAAGTTAAGAAAGCGCGACAGAAAAAAATCAACAGAAATTCAAACCGAAAATCGATGGAAATTTAACATTTTTCTGACCGAAATTTCCGACTAATAAAATTGATTAGAGTGAGAGTTGAATTTAATTTTTAAATTAAATTTTTTTTTTCATAACCAAACCAGTGTTTATATGGTAAAAATTACTAATTACTTAACAATTGCAGAGAGTTTTCATAGTTGACACAGAGTCAGTCGCTCTCTTTTGTCGTTGCGTTTTGTTTACCGATTATTTATTCTGAAAGCTTATTTATTCAAGACAGTCAAGATTTATTCTAATGGCTATTCTAATGAATAATGAATTTATTCAAATTTGCTTTCAATCAAATAATGACAAATGTTTCAAATTACCATTAAAAATGTTCAAATATAACTCACCGCCATTTGAAGCTGTATTGGCAGCACTCAATGCACACTCAATTTGGGCATTCGATTGTTTAGGGTCAATGTTATCCGAATCAAACTTGAAATCAGTTACATTCAAATCATGTAGCAATGAATTATTGAGTGACGCTTTGGTTTGGCTAAACCACACAAAACACACAAACAACCGAAACATATTTAAAACTAAACGTCACTTTCGAACTTAGTTCACTTAATATGTGACTTCAAAAGTTGCTCGTAATTGTAATTCGGTGCAAAGTCGGACAAAACTTTTAATATTAAAGCAAAATCAGTGAAATGGTCAGATTTTGGATTGAATTGCATTAAAGCAGTGTTTGAACAGAGTATGCACAGCAATATCGAAACCATTATAAGCACTGGCATCGAACAGTTCTATCGCTGCGTTACAAAGGTTTGAGTTTGATGTCGCACACGTGCGCACAATTATTCGAACTTAAGTAACACTGCAGGTTCGCAATGCAGCATCTTTTCGAAGTCTTTAAGTTTTTTTTCCTAACCAACAGTAATTTCGTGGTAACTCTCATTGAATTTAAACAAAAGTTTTTAGCTTTAGGACGAAAGCAAAAATTTTATTCGAATTTTATTCTCTCATAAATCTAATTATATCATTAATTGATATATTTTTGAAACTTTGTAGTAAAATATCCATAGTTAAGATGTTGAGATTTTTCATAACCAGAATACCATTTTTGATTAAACTCCTCAGATTAAAAACTGAATTTGAATCATTAAAAATTCTTTAGTGAACAACTATTGATGAGAAGAAAGCTTCTCTCGAAATATTGGAAATTAATTAATTAAACTAATGAAAACTTCAAATATCTTACTATAAAAACCATAGAAATTTTCTTTGACTTTATTTAAATGTACACTCAAGTATATCATTATATATTGAAGTTAGTTTTATTCTATTCTAAGCCGAGAGCGAGAGAGCGAGCGAGCGAGAGAGAGAGAGAGAGGAGAGAGAGAGAGAGAGAGAGAGAGAGAGAGCTAATAAAATGACCAAACCATTGAATTTAAAACTTAAAGTAGGATAGCGATCGAACGCAGTATTAGCGAAATACAATATACTTTATGAATGAGACGACACTTTAAGCTCTCTATATTTATCGTACACTATTTAATTTTGACATAAAACATCTCGAAAAACTTGCAACAACTGGACAATATAAGAAATATTACACACAATGTTGCCTCAATTTGTCGCTTAGTCTCGCGGGAAATAGCGATTTGAAACATACTAACAATAGCGCTATGGTTTAAGACTGACAGTTTAAAAGTAAATTTGCCGTTTGCTATATTATTGTGTAGTCAGCAAAGATTGCAATCAGAAAAAATCACATTGTGTTTTATTATTTAGTTTAAGACACTTTATTTTAACACACAAACCATACCCAACTTGAGCTTTCGCAGCGCAAGCACTACCTAATTCTATTCGTATCTGTCGTATATGTTTTCGCTATAATCCCATGAACCGCGAAAAAGTTCAAAACTTTCTAAACGTTAATTTATTTACGAAGAATTTATTTTTCTTAACAACAGCTTAGATTAAGGCGTTTATTAGTTCAAAAGTTTTATTGAATTTAGTTTACACTTAAAGATTATGGCCACAAACTTTGTGTTTATGCCAAAAAATTGTTCCAAATTACTGTTTTGTAATTAAGTTTTTCAAAATATTTTTGAAAACCTTTGGTTCAATATTCGAAAACTACTCGTACACAGGTTTGAATACATGTACTCTTTCGAAAACTACAGTATATCTAAGCAATCGATTTAAAAATTGAATCTCGATAAATATGAACGTTCGAAAATCACCGTAAGCATCATTGCTACGAACTTAAAGTACCAGCGAATTCCTGAATTCATATTTAATGGAAAACGATATCTGATGATTGCGAGAATGGGTCTGTTTTACGAATAGTTTTCGAGTTTGATAATCAAAAACAAAATCTAAACATAATTCGGTCTAGATTTAAAAAAATTTTAAACAACAATTGAGTTATGCAATTTAGACTAGTAAATCGTAAAAATTTCCAGGCCCGAGCCCGACTGATACACCTAAGATGCAAACCTGATCCGAACCGAGCCCGAAGGGCTTGAGCCCGACCCGGTCCGAAAGAATTTTTTTAAATGTAAAAATAAACAACTAAAATTTATTTATACATCAATACACATTTATAAGTTTTTCTCAAATATTGCTTTTTCCATAATTATTTTTTAGTTTTGTTCTTTTGAAATCATTTTTTTTATTAATTTCTTAATGAATTTTATTTATTTTCTTTTTTCTGTAAAGTATGGCTGACACTATTTCTTATTAAAAGTCGGGTTTTCACTAAAAATTTCAAAGCCCGACGCGACATTTTATTTTTGAAGCCAGAACCCGGCCTGACCCGAAACTTTTGTCGGGTACCCGCGGGCGGCCCGACTTTTCGGGTAACTGTTTACAAGTCTATTGCAATTCATATGCTTTAGCGACAACGATGTGAAACTGTATTTCAAAACTGCTGTGCGGCACACATTCAATACACGATAAAATACGGAGTACATTGTATCTATTGTACACATCATTGTTATCATAAGATCGTATTAATTGCAATACACTTGTAGTGTAGAATACATATTTAGACGAAATGCAGTTTTTTATTGCATAATAAAACAATAATAATTTATTAGACACTTATATTATATTAGGTTTCTAATAACATAATGATGTTAATGTCTGATTATATTCTCTTAAGCATTTATTACCAATTTATTTAAGTGAATGCGAATTAAAATTTAACCAAATTTAAATTAAACTTAAAAGTGAAAACCTTGAATGGAGTCGTCAATATTCGCTTATATATTTTAATTATATTACTCTAATTATCAGATAATAGAAGTGTTCCACAATAATTAACCGTAAGAAATATGCATAAGTTAAACGTTTAATTTCTTAACTTTAACATTAACTCATCCGTATATCGCATGCTTTTAAAATAAATTGATTAATAAATTTTCAATGTTATATTAAATTTAATAAATTTTCTTGCTTTTTCTATTGATCCGACAAGTGTTCAACAATTATCCAATGTTTAATTGCAAATATTTCGTTAAGACTTATGCATATCTAACATCTTCAGTGAATCGTTTAACGAAATAGTAAAAGTAGAAAAGTTTATTAAAAAACAATTCTGACAGAAACAGAAATAACACAAAACATATTTTAGTATTATAATTCAACAAAAAATAACAAATAAAAAAGAAATAACATACTTATGATATGATTTAGCAGATGGTTAAGTCTTATTCTTATTACTTTAGAAATGTTTTATTAGAATATATGCTTTTAAAAAAAGTTTGCCATCAGGACAGACAGAGAGAGCTTATTAATTATTAATTAAATTTTGCAAATAATATGAGATGTTTAGACTGAATGTAATTTCTCAAAACTTTTTCCATACGTAATACTATTTATTCAGTTAACGATTAATTTAGTTTTAACCTAATTAGTGATGGCAAGGTCCAAGTCTTTCAGGTCTTGACATTAAACCCGGTCTCGGTAAGATTTTCAAGACCCGGGCTCAGTCCTAACTTTAAGGACTCGAACTTAGAACTCGAACTCAATTCTTATTAAATAATTTTAAATACTAGAGACCCAGTAACTGTTATTTTTCCCCCATCCGTAGTTTAAGTTTGAACTTTTTCGAACTAAAAATTGACAAAAATTGGTCGGAACATCGGAGTAAAGTTTAGAAAATCGGAATAAAAAGTCAGAACTAGAAAATAATGAATTTTTGGGTTAAACATTTACCGTATTTTATTGCAAAAATAGATTGAATTAAGCATCATATAAAGGCTATACTTATTTAATTGTGCCATATTTAGTCGTTTTTCATAAAATAATTACAAAATTTCAAGTCATTTTAAAGTAAAATGATAACATTGAAGCCTATTTGCTATATAAAAAGTGTTCCGTAACTCATTTTGATAAATAGATAAATTTTTTTGGTCATCCGTGAAGTATGACTTATGTCCAAAGTTTTAATCATAAATTAGGATTTTAAAACTAAACGGATTTTAACGATAATATTTTACGTTTGTAGAGAAATAGGAAAATCCGCTAAATTTAATTTTTTTTTCAACTTAACAGGAATGTCTGCGTTTTTTCAATTAGACTGCCATTACTTTAGGGACGAACACTTTGTAAAAGACCAGTTCTTGTGGTGGGTGGCATTATTTTAGAATGTTTCTCAATCTGAAATAAAAACCGTGGACAAACCTAATGGCGTTCTGGTTAGCTTCATGACACCTCAAGTTGATTGGAATTTTTATGAAGTGTCGAGACAACTGATTTTGCGTAACTCAAAAAAATTTCCATCTATTATAACTATTTATACTTTTTTAAATGAAAGACCATTGTATAGTTATGCTATGCCATATTAATCTTTATTAAGAAAAATCATTTCATAAATATTCAATTATTTCGATTATTAAATTTATTGTTAAAGAGTGATCGTATGTAGGAAAAATAAGCAAAGTCTGAAAAATACTGTTTGACATTGAACTTTGATAGGCAAATAGTATTGCTAAAGGCTGTGAACTTAGCCTTGAACTTTGTAGCGTAAAAGAACTATGATACCATAATGTATGGATAATTCTAAAATATGTGAGTGCACATGCCACGTCCGCTAAAATACAATGTCAGTTTTTACAATACTCTGCAATACTTACAATAAATGAAAACGTATTGTAATCAAAATGTAAACAGAAAATAATTTAAATCCATTTTATTAAAATTATATTACACAAAATTATAAATTACAATTGTGATAAATTATGCTTAAAATAATTAGACAATGTCAATGCAGTCAATAGTGTTTATATTAATTTTATAAAATACTTTGTAACCTAACAATTCCTTGACACCCAAATTTGGTCCATAAAGCGACTCAGTATAAGATTCCATCAATCCCGTGACGAAGTCAGTAAATTATGATTTAAGTTTTTCAACACTACCGCTCGTCATTACTGCCCAGATGGCTGTTATACGTGTAGGGCTTTGTTTGCTTCTGTAATCTTTCATTTATTAAAATGTAAGACTGGTTAATCTCTAAATAAATAGCAGAAAGTGGCTGCTTTATCTCATGTTTCTAAAAAAACTCCTTCAATTTTTGAAATAATGGCTTGAGCAGATGGAATTACACGATAATAATTAAAAAATCGTGAACTTATATAGTTGAAAAAGTTCACAACTTTCTTCTCTTCTGCAATTTTATAAAAAGTTCTATCAGAGAACTTATCAGAAGTGCGAAGATGATTTTCGAGTTTTCTAAAAGAATTATCACCGAGGAGCATAGGATCATTATAAATATCTTTATCATAACAACTATCAGCAACTATCTTCAATTTCGAAATTTTCGAGATCTTCATTAATTTTTAGGACTGGGGAGCCGAGCCTGGAATTGTCCCTCAGGCCGCAACCTAAGCCCACTCTAGTCGGATGTCTAGGTTGTCCACTCCCTGGCCCTTGGTCTTTTGCCTCCTTGAAGGTCGACTCAACCCGGCAGACCGCCTATAATTAGCTCTTTTGGTAACTGGAGCCATTGGTTTGCTCAGTCAGAAAATGTATACTTTGCGAAGTATACACTATAGGATTGCTATTGGCAATCCTTTCTCAATGGAATTTTCCTATGCCTAACCTTTTACATTGGAATGTTTGCCTCAGGCCATGTTACACTGCTATCAAGAAGAAAAAACGGGTATGGGATACCTACGAGTTCCTCCCGTCATGCGCTTTCTGTCATACAGCTATGCTACACGGTTGCCTCAAACCGGATGTTCCGGGTGTCCAAACCGTCTCAGGTGTAGTTAAGCCTTATTTAAAAAAAATAGTCATAAACGTCACGCCCTTAGTAATAGCAAATGTTTTTTGAAGTGAAAAACTCAACTTGATTGGCACTAAATCGATGTCATCAATCAATCTTATTTAAATTTCAGAAGCTCAAGCTTAAGTTATATAATTTTTAAGCTTGAGCTTGACAAGCTGAAGCCGAAGCTCACCATCTTATTCACATCACTACATCACAGTAAAAGTTTTTTTGCTTCGAAATTGAAAAACCAAAGTTATACAAGTAATAGATAACATTACGTGGATAAGTATCAAAATCATCAAATCTGTATTTTAGAGAGTATTTCATAGCTAGAGATCCAAAATCATAGCATTTGCTACTTTTTTATTTCATAAATTGCATATAATTGCAATTTATGCACGAATTGGATGATTTGGAGCCGATTTATGCATATTTATAAATGCTATTTTTTGCTATTTTTAACATTAAATGATATAATGCTATTTTTGCTATTTTATATGCTATTTTACGGAAAATAAAAAAATTATAGTTAAATTCCGATGAATTTTCCTATGGCTCCCAAAATTTTGAAAAACTGAAGGATAACTCCCTTAAATTTTTAGATTTTATATCGAAAGCTTGCAACAGATATCAAATTTATAAGTTTATAATATTCAATAAAAAAAATTTTTGTTAAAATATTAATTTTTCATTAATTATTTAAAATTATAAATGCTATTTTTAATGCTATTTTTGCCAATTTTTACTGCTATTTATTAAAGGGGTCGGCGGTGCGGTTAAACCGCGGTTTAAACCGCTGTTTTTTCAAACAGTGCGGTGCGGTTTTTGTAAAAACTGTATTTGTGGTTTTTGACGGTTTAATTTTTTATTGATAAAACCACGGTTTAACCGCCAGACCGCCTACTAGTAAATAAAGTATGTTTTTTAAAGAGTATACTTATTTTTAACATTTTATTAAGTTGACTGTCAATTTTTTAAGTAAATAATAGGTAAAAAGTTACATTATTGCACATCGAAAATGATGTAATCATAAGCAAAACAATTTATTACTTGTCAAAAAGCATTATTTACTATACAAAATATCCACTATTTTAAATACTATTTTAAAAGGGATACTAAAGATAGAAAACAATTATTAAAATAAACAAAAATTCGAAAATTTTATAAATTACGTTAGAAATTTGTAATAAACGGTTTGGCGGTTAAACCGCGGTTTTTTGGGGCGGTTTCAGTTTTATTATTAAGTTTGGCGGTTGGCTTCGGTTTGAAAACCAGAGTTGGCAGTGCGGTGCGGTTGGGAAAAACATGAACCGCCGACAGCTTTACTATTTATAGCGCTATTTTCATATACAATAATTGCTATTATTTTGGATCTCTATTCATAGCATAAAAAATATATTAATATATAAAACTAAACGCATTCCTTATTATAATTTCGAATCGAAATTTTCGACCCAAAAAATAAATGTGCCAATTATTACGTTTAATACTTTACTCGTTAGATTTACACTTTGTAATTACGTATCATTTAAAAGATGAGATTTAAAAGCGTATTTGAAAAGAGATTCAATAAATTACATTGCAATACATCTACCGGTATAACCCTGGAAACAAAGCACTAATAATAAAAACGTCGTAAGATTATTGCTCATAGAATACTGTAGAATAGTGTACAATAGAACCAATTGTATACACACTATAAAAACTAGACTTTTTTACATTAGACATTAATTGCTTAACTAGTGTTTAGTTATTTTCCCAAATAAATACGCATTAAGTCTATTAATTGTATTGATTTGTTGTTGTATTGTTATTAAGTAGCGTCACCTGTACCTGTTGACGGTGTGTGTGATGTTTTTCAATGTTAATCCGAATCAAACATCCATTTTATAGTATATTCGCTAATTTACGCAATAATTCATTTTAAAAATTAATTTTCATTAATGTTATTTATTATGCGCTAAAGTGTCTCAACAGCACAGTGTAATACAACGCCAGTATTTATTTATTTATCGCTATTAAACGCTCATTCATTTGTTGAAACCATTGCAATACCTTATGTAATATTATCACCACTTTTCTAATACCTAATATTATATAACTGTGATGTGATGTTATCTAAACTATATTTAATATTATTATTGTTGTTTCCGAAAGAGATTTAATTATTTTTTTAGTAATTAATCAAATATTATATATATTTTTCATAATAAGTATTATTATTAAAGTTGTTATTAAATTGAACAGAGAAGTCTAAATGCTTTTATGGATTTTAAAGTTTTATTATTTTGTGATGATCTGTGAAATTTTGTATGTAAATGGTAATTGATATTTGAATTCAATTTTATTAGATTTAATAATAAATATAAATATCGTATTTAGTATGGAGTTGTTCGGAATCAGAACCAAATTCGTGTTCAGATCGAATCGGATTTGAAGCGATTCGATGGCT
>JAQIVF010001625.1:0-13394 GCA_034698365.1 Steganacarus magnus | reverse complement strand
GAGAAACTTACGAAAGTCTCTTCACATCTAATTATGTGAAAAACTTCTATCACTGTCCAGTAAGTACTTTTAAGTTTAAATAAAAATAACGGACAGTATAAAAATGGATTATTTTAATTTAATAAGTGACAATTGTTTTCTCATTTTTGACAAAGGTTATGAGAATGGGGTAAAATTTTCTTTAAGAAAACAGGGAAAAATTCTTTGATTTTTCTTCGACAAATTATACTACTGCTTCACATATTTTTTACAAATAATTAAAAAAAATTAATTTTAAAGAATTTAAGTGTAAATCTAACAAATACAGGGTATTAAAGAATACTCTCTTAAAAAATTTCTGTTATACAAAATTTTAGTTCACATTTAAACAATATTTTAGTTTTCATTCATTCACTTTAAAATAAAAAATAAAAATTTGAGAGACTTATTTTATAAAATATGAGCAGTTAAAAAAACTTTTTAATAAAATTAAATCCATTTCATATTAATGCACATATTATGTTTCATTTCTTAAATAATAAGTAATTAATGCTTAACAGTGCTTAACTTAATAATTACTATAAATAAAAATTAAAACTTTTAAACAAAAAAAAAATTAAAAACAATTTAAGTTTAAATTCAGGTTTTTATCGATTCACAAAAGGGTGGATTGTTTAATACTATAAATTAAGCTCCCATTATTAGTATTTCAATGAATCTATTCGAAAATTAATGTCAGTCTGTGTTCAGTTCGCATAAAGTGGATAAAAAATGTTATTGTATTGCACAACATAATGGGCAAACACTACGCTAGAGAACTAAATTTTAACTTTAATTTTTTTAGAAAAACACCTATAGTGCACCAAATAAATCCTTTATTAAAAAAAATAGAACCCCCAAATTAAAAAAAAACTGCGCACATGGACATACAGACAGACAGACCGACCAAATCATGAAACTTAATGATTTCGTAAAAGTGAGCTTATTTCTAAGTAGTTTCTGAAAGTACCGTTATATTCTGTAAATATAGGTACATTTTTTATGAGTCATTCATGTGATTTTGTACTGAAAGATTTATATCACCTATTTTTATTAATAAACTTTTTTCAAGAGAAATGATAAAAATAAACGGCGCTAAAAAGTGTGTTTTTCTTAATTATTTTATTGAGATTATGTTTTTTATTTGTTTAATGTTTAGACCCGTGTACTTCTTCTGCATACTCTTAGGCGTCTTCCTCCTCAATATAAAGATAAAATATGCCAAGAGTTTTGTACGTCATTAATTTGTTTTGGAACACAATTAAAACGTAAATAATAAAAATAATATTTTTTTAATAATTGTGCCGCCAAAAGATAAATCGGAAAATTCTCACATTTTTTTCTATTTAGTTTTATTATGTTAATAACATAAAAATAGGAGTCAAATTTTAGTACAGTTGCTGAAACATAAAAAATGCACTGATTCTGAAGTGAAAGTAAATCACAGTTCAGTCAGCAGTTAGTCAGTCACACGCGTAGTCTAAGATTAAATTGTATTTTATTGCAAAATTTATATTTTTTTTCGCTAAAATGGTGGTCAAAAAAATAATTCTTTCTTTTCTATTAATTTTATTATTCTCCCACTTTTCGTACGGAGTAATTATCGAACCAGAAAATATTGATCTCATAATTCCTGGACAATATATTGTTAAGCTCAGCGATAATATAAATTCACAGTCATTTGTTGAGAGTCATTCGCTGAAGAGAAAAGACGGCATTTTTACGCCACTTAAAGATGATGTGCTGTTTGTTTATCGCTATGCTTTTAATGGATTTGCGGTTAAGTTGGATGAAACACAGTTAAACGCGTTAAATGAGATGAATGAGGTATTATTAATATTTGTTCACACTATCAGGCGTTATATAGCGTTATATACACTTACCTTAAAACAAAATTTTAAGGTAAAATAGTTTATACAATGTATGTGTTGTATCCACAGTTTTTTAAGTATAAGTATTTTTTTATTTACTCAAAGAAAGGCCCAACAAAATATTTGCGCACAACATAATTGAATTTAACTTTAATATAAATTACTATATTTAAATTGTTTCACAATTTTATTATACTCCCCCTTCGGGTAATACATCCTAAACAAAAATATTTGCTAAATAAGTTATAAATTGAACGGTCAGGTCGTATACATCGAGTCGGACGTGATCGTAACAGTTGAGGATTTTTTCGAGGAATCAAACAATGAGGTCACACAAACTAACGTGACGTGGGGTTTGGCGCGGGTATCGACGCGCGATCAGCTCACTGGCGGTGGTTCCAACGAATTTGTGTGGGACTACACATACCAGCAGCCATCGGGCAGCTGTGCTGTTGTTTATGTTATCGACACTGTAAGCTATGACCAGTTTTTTTTGGAAAAGTATGAAAATTTAAGTGAATTAAATATTACACAAAAGGGAATAAATACCGCTCACGAAGACTTCGGCGGTCGAGCGATTTGGGGCGAAACGTTTATACCCAACTCTACACCGGAGGATGATAATGGTAATCACAAATTAATTCTATATAAATAAATTTGATTGTACAATAAGATAATGCGTTTTAATTCGAAGGACACGGTACACACTGTGCGGGTACTGTTGGCGGTAATGTTTACGGTATCGCCAAAAATGTTCTGCTCGTTTCGGTGAAAACGTTGGGCCAAAATGGTTCCAGTGTTGGAATGGGCAGGTAATCAAAATAAAATATATAGAAGAATCACTAAAATAAAATGCTCATATTTTTGATTATAAAAAAAGCTCAACGCTTGCGGGAATTGATTGGGCAGTAAATAATGCTACGGTAATAATTTTGATTAACTAATTAACACTCGACCACCACTGTTAATAAATTTTAGATTACATTTTATTTGATTTTATACAATCGATAGTCACGAGAGCCATGGATACCGGCAGTATTCAGTATGTCATTAACTATTGCACAGTTGAACGCATCTTTGGAAGCCGTGAGTAATGTAAGTTAACCGCCCATTCGTCAGTATATATATGTGCGTCATTTATATCAATTGTCGGCACATAAATAGAGATAAATAGTACTCTGTATGCGACTTATTATTACGAAACATTAAGTTACGAGTTATGTGTTATCAAAAGTAATAATAGGCAAAAGTCAAATAAAAAATATATCAATAATCAAAACTAAATTGCTTGTGAATACCATCATCAATAGGCTGTCAGCAAAGGCATCACAGTTGTGGCAGCGGCTGGTAATGCTAACGCCAATGCGTGTAATTACGGGTAAGTAAATTAAAGCAAACAATTGTGTTCCCACTTTTATTTTACAAATAAATAATCATTAAAATAATAAAACAAGACCCGCTGCTGCGCCCGAAGCGATCACAGTCGGCGCGTCTAATATACTCGACCAGAGAGCACCGTTTAGCAACTATGGTCCGTGTGTCGATATTTTCGCTCCCGGTATTGAAAACAAATTGCAATAAAACTAATCACAACTCAATTAAATAATCATAACGTTTTATAGGTGTAAACATAACCGCACCGTGGATTGGCAGTGTGAATGCCACACTAACAATATCCGGTACATCAATGGCTACGCCTCATGTTTCCGGTTTGGCGGCTGACTATATATGTCGGTTCGGATTGAAAACACCGGCAGAGGTGGACGCGAAGCTTAAGGAACTCGCAACTCGCGATGCCATACAAAATCTTACGGAACTGCCACTCGAAACCGCTAATCTATTGATTTATTACAGTCTCGGCGAAGTGAGTTGTATTCGTTAAATGCTTGATTCAGAATTCTTTTATAAAATTTCAATTTTACATATTTTTACGCAGACACCAAACGAAACCATCGCAACCACCGAAACAACACTGTCTACTGCGCAGAATATCACTACAACTGATAATGTCAATACAACAACACCTGACGGTTCAACAGCTGAAACAACATACTCATCAACTATAACTATATCTTGCACTGCAATTTTTTCGATTCTAATCCGATTCTATTCTAGTAAATAAAAAACTTTTTCCGGTTCTATTCCAATACTTTTTATTAAATTTCCTTCATTTCGATTGTATTCCTATTCTGATTCCAAGAATCGAAACAACACTATTTTAAAAACATATCTCAATCAATTAATTTACACTAAAAGTAAACCATAAATATTTCACGACAGTTTGTTTTGATAAAATTATTTACGTGTTTGATTGAAAATATTTTATAAATTATAAAGAGTTATAAGCTTAAATTTTACTAATCTTGAAAAATTAATAGTTATTATTTTATGGTAAACATTATAAAAACTTTAAAACATTATTAAATACACAATTTCAGTGTAATTTATTTGTCTCTCGCCAGACACTAGTTTTTCGATATCTTTACAGAATATCATCATCAAAATCTCATGGAACTGCCACTCGAAACCGATAAATCTTTTGATTTACTAATAGTACCAGTGTGTCGTTTATCGAATTGAATAACTCTACAGTTTATTTAATGCCGCTGATAATAGTTGTTTTGGGATAGTTTTGAAATATTACACTAAAATAAAAATTATAATGAAAGGTTTATTCAAATAATTTGTTCAAATAAATACTAATTAGAATAAAATGTAAAATGTTCACAAATTACGCTATGCTTTAGGGTTTTGAAGATATTTATTAGAAAATGTCAATTTAATATAAAAGTAATTTGCTTTAATGAAATTATTTTTTTAATCACTACAATATTTAGATAGAATTAATTTTTATTTATTCAATAATCGTAATTACTTATTCAACGCAATGATTAATGTAATTGATAATAGGATTGATAATGATTGTAATGATAAATCTAATTTAAGCGATGATAGGAAGATACCATATATCAAAATAATGATATCGTAAATTAAAACTAAATATAAAACTGAACGTAAAATTCGATAATGTGATTTAATTGAAGGACACTGCACAGAGAGTGCGGGAAGTGTCGGTAAAATATCGAGAATTTAGTTAACACAACAGTTCAACACTTATGACCTTGTCTTTAATATATTTTAAAGTTAATGATATTGTAAATTAATTTTAAATATTAACTGAATGCAAATGCGTTTTTAATTGAAGGACACGGTACACAGTGTGCGGGAAGTGTCGGTAAAATACCGAGAATTTACTGAAAAACAGTTCAGAAATTATTACCTTGTCTTTGATAAATTATTCAAATAAATAAATAATTCATAATTTTTATTTGTATAAAATTTTTATCATTACATAAAATAATAGAAAATTTTTATTATAAATTCATATAAAATCTTGTTTTACTAAAAAAAATTTGGTTAATTGTTTATTAATTTACTCTTGATCTCAGAAGATGAGTGTGATCTAAGATTGAGATTTATGGCCACATCTGCTGCGCCACGAACTTCTCGCCCGATCTGCGCAGCGAAACACAATGCACTGATAGACACTATAGTGTACGGAACGCCGTCCACCGGGAAATAACTAAATAGAAAGTTAGCGACCGCTAATAACATATAGATTCCCGCGCAAACGATTGTCTCAAAAAATCTCTCCTTTATGGCCGCAATCAATCCGCCAATCAGCGTAATCACACCAATTAGACTGCCATTGATATATACTGGTGTCTCGTATTCTTCTAATTGTAAAAACAGAAAATTTATTACTCATTTTCTAATGCATAATAATTTGCTAAAATATTACACAAAAAAAACAAATTCATGGTTCTTACCAACAAATAGTTGATTATTGAATTTGAGTACAGTGAAAAATATTAATCCAATTGTTATGAAAAAAAGCTGTAATGAGTGAAGCGTTATTGAAATATATTTCAATACGCGAAATGTCACACTTCGTCGCACCGGTGCTGCGCTCGCAGTGGTTTTATTATCCATTTCTTTTTTATATTTAAGAAGAAAAAATATATTAAACAAATTTTATTTAGATATCTATTAATATCAATGTTCAAGCGGTTAATGCGCTGTCTTCAGCGATACTTAGATTGTATTTATACGACTCCGACATCACAGCTCACGGTCACATCAAACTTTATACACTTTTTACTGTTATTCAAGGATATGTAGATGTAATTTGTTTTACTGGTTTTAAGTGTTTACGTCTAGTGGTCTGTTTGGCGCACACATTCAACAACAATGAGTAACAAAATTAGGAATAAATATTTAGATTAAGCGAAAAATTCATGCGAAATTAAGTGTTTAAATGATTTCATTAGAAATGTTTTTCACAAACAATTCGATAGAAAACATTCATTTTTCAATGGTTAATTTATGCCTATTTAAAAAAGCTATTTGGTTCAAAATCTAGCTCAGACTTAAGAGGCACTTAAGAGACACTTTCTCATTTTGGTTAAAGTTTACAAAAAAAACTCTCAAAATTCACCGAATTTAAACTGTGGTTTTTCTAATCTCGATTTTCTTTTGTGGCAGAGAGACAATCAGGCTTTCGCGATATTATCCGGCGAACCGGTAAAGGGAATCATCTCGATTTGACTAATATAACCGGTATAATGATTAAAGTTGAAACTAGAATAAACATTAAAAATAGGCTCACTTTGATCAACGTATCTGCTATTAAAAATAGTTTGGAAAGAGTACAGCATTGCTATTATTAGACTATTGTGATAACTGATGTGAAGCGTGAGCATAAGCCTCAAGGCGTTAATAATATGCAGATGTCTTCAAGTTCATATGACAAAAATACAGTAAAATTCCTTTATAGAAAACCTTGGTATTGTATACAAATACATAAATTAAAGCAAGTGAATGAGAGAATTTCAAATTAAATATTTACGAACAAATTCTGTCCGTCGGCCGCATGTATACCATAACTGTGATATTTTCTCTCAGATAAGTTTTAAGAGAGAACAATGTCTGTTTACAGTGTAGTCACGTTTTTCAAGGTTTTTTCTAGTATATTTTACATAGTGCTGCTAAGTGGTCAGCTTTTCAGCTTTTCATGTCATCTTTTTTATTAGTGTCAGCCGCTATCAGCTAATTTTCAAAAAACTTTGCTAATTGAAAATGTCGGGGTCAGACCTAAAATTTTATAAATTGTGTCGGGTCGTGCTTTTTGCTATATTTCGTAGAAAGCCAGAAAATTTCTAAAATCTTATCTTAATACCTAAAATTTACTTTATTTCACAATTTTATTTCTGCATTATCATATTTAATGGAAATTGAATAATAATTTTTTTACAGTTAAAATCAGACCGGGCCAGGTTCTGGGTTTTTAAAAATGTCGAGCTTTTTTCGGGCTCGGGCTTGAGAGTGTTTGGCCTACATCGGGCTCTAGTCTAAAATTTCTAAAGATTTCAGATTCTAATATTTCGAGTTACTTAATCGAATTTAAATTATTATTAACTTTTAGCGTATTATTTCGAAAAAATATTAAATCAAATAATGGAAAAATAAATAATTTATTAATTCAGTAATATCCGTTCTTAATAATGATATAATTGTATATATCAATGTTTTACGCTTAGTTAACAGCTAATATATAATTTAGACAAAATAAATACCAGAAACATTATCGTTATGTTTATCATTGACGAGTAAAGAAATATAATGGGTTACATATATTAAAATTATCAACGATTGAACTGCTAACAGAATATACTTTAGTGTTTTCGAAATGTAATGCTTATTCTAATAATAAATAGAGTAAATAAAATTTTTCTGAGTAAACATATTTTATCACTTCTTCTAGCAGTTGTTAATGACGCGTGTGTTTTGTATGATGAGATAATCTACCGATTGTGCGCTGTTTTAGTGCAGCACTGTATTTGTGAAATATGTTGTATGTAGTGTGACCAACTGTACAGTTTTTGCCTGGACAATCCAGGATTTTGTGACCCATGACAAAAAATTGTATGATAAAAACGCATTAAAAAGCTTTGTCCAGGTTTTTTCTGGTGTAGTTTAACCAATGTCCAGTCAACTTCTGGAAAATGTACAGGAATCGTCTTATTAGAGTTGGTCACACTAGTTGTATGTAAAACAGTCACAACCAATGATTAATGTAATAAAACTACTAAAATGCTAACAACACTTTTAACTGCAATCGCTTTCAATGTCATTTCTGTTACTAATGGCAAGTATAACGTTAAAAATTAAGGAAAGTATAACGTTGTTTACTAACAATATTTAACGGTTGAACAATTGATAGCAGAAGTATACGTAGAAGTGAGCGATGATGGACCGGCTGTGCGCGACATTCCCATCACATTCACTGCCATACTTAAAGGAGATGTTCCTGACATTAATCAATTTGTGTACTATTTTGAGGACAATACTACCGATGGCGTAACATTGAGACGAACTCACGGCGATATAGTGTCGGGAACGACCGCTAATCTTACATGTGTTTATTCCAACAGTAATGCTGGTAAATATAACATGAAAGTTCAGGTTTACTCTTATATTTGGGGATTTAAGGGATCGCTCGTTGCTGAAGTGGACCATACTTTTGAAATTTGGGGTAAGTTTTGTACCATAATTAACTTTAATTATTTATATATTTTAATAAATTGTGTATTTATACTTATATTAGACACTCTGCTTATTAATATAAATATATCACAATCTGGAGCGAAATGGAAAGCATTGGGTAATAATTTTGTTTTCTCGAACAGAACTGTTCACTTAACTTCGAATATAAATGGATCGCAATTATTTCGAAAGAGTGCGAACACGTACACGTGGAGTATTGACGATCATAGCTATAAACCGAGTGATAAACCGTATCTCAGTGTTAATTTTAAGGAAAATAAAGTTTATAAACTGACTGTTTATGTAACGGTTAACGTAACACTAGAACAAAATGTGAATAATACTATAGTGAAAACTGGGAAACGTTCGCTAAGTTTAGTAGCTAATAATGGTATTAATCAATTGAGTGTGATCGGCAATATCGTATACGAGTGTAAGTTTAGTTTTATTATTTTTATCGAACACTAATTCATAAAACACAACGATTATAATTCATGCAAATAAATTCCGGTTACCGGCTATGGTAGCGTTAACCCATACAATAAAATAAATTAATAATATTTCAACCGCCATTCAAAAACATTCAAAACGTTATTCATTTTTGCACATAATTATCCATAAATTAGTTTTAATCCGTTTCTTTTCAGCTAATTTTGGATACAATGGAATAATTTTCATTTTCAATTTTATATTTAGTTATAATTATTTTTTGTCAGATTGTCGATCAAAAAAGAATTATATTTTTTTAAAAACATTCTTTCCTCACAAATTTCCCATAAATTAATATATAATAACTAACAATAATTTGAATTTGTAGCCACTCCTCGGCCATCGTTAATCACGCTCGTAATTATTCCGGTTGTGAGTTCTATATTAGCCATTGTTATGTTTTTTGTTGGAATCTATTGTTGGAAATACAGAAATTTGAATAAGTGATCCGCAACTCTTCTCGCTGAGTATCCCGTATGCAAATAATATGTGGTGCACATTGAGTGGCATTGCATTCTGTGGTGAATATCAATTAGTGTTGTTTTAACTTATAACTTTTAAATATAACTTGATTTTAACTTTCGCTTTTATCTGAAATTTTAATTTCACTTGTATTTCACTTGTATTTCAAAAAATATTTCAATTTCACTTTTATTTCGCTTGTATTTCAAAAAATATTTCAATTTCACTTGTATTTCGCTGTTGTATTTGATTTAGATTTTGATTTCACTTTTATTTCGCTTTTCCTTTTTTTTTCATTTTTAATTTGTCTCGCTTTAACTTTCGCTTTATGGTAGTGTTGTTTCAATTCTTTAGAATCGAAATTAGAATCGAAAAATAATTTTAATTCCTATTCCAATTAATCGAAATTGGAATAGAATTAAAATTATTTTAAAATAATGAATAGAAATCGGAATTTAATTTAAATGAAAAATTTTAAAAAATTAATCGAAATAGGAATTTAAATATTAAAATTAATTAATCGGAATCGGAATAGAAATTACAAAGAATGGGAATTGGAATAGAAATCGAAATTAGGAAAATTTAAGTTATTTGTAAAACAGGATATAAATAGTGTTGTTTTAATTCTTTAGAATTGAAATTAGAATCGAAAAATAATTTAAATTCCTATTCCAATTAATCGGAATGGCAATAGAATCGAAATTATTCTAAATTTAAAAATAGAAATCGGAATTGTATTTAAATAAAAAAATATCTAAATATTAATCGGAATAAAAATTTAAATAAGAAAAAAAGTAATCATCGGAATTGGAATAGAATCGAAATTAAAATAAAAGTTTAGAATCAAAATTTGAATAGAATTTAAATGTAAATAAAGAATGGAAACAACACTACTTTATGGTTTCGCTTTTAAGTTTTAAACCATTTTTCGGATAATGAAAAGCTATATTATGATTGATTATTAATTAATAGATACAATAGTCAACAAAATAAAATGAATTATCACTTTATTTATCAATTTCCCTCAAATTTTAAACAAAATCTAAAGTGAAAGTCAAATTAACTTTATTTTAATTTACTTTTATTTCACTTTTTAAAAAAAGTTTTTTAATTACGCTTGTATTTCACATTCGCTTTCAAAAAGCTAAACAACACTAATATCAATACATCTCTCCATGGAAATTCTGTATAAACTTCCAAAAATTATTAATTACCAGAGACCCGTATAAATAATTTTTTACGTTAGAAACAATCTATTTGTTTCATTTAAATCATATATTTCATTAAGTGGATGATCAAAAGCGCCGATATTTCGTTACATTTTTATTATTAATGTGTTAACGCATTTAAAAAAATATTCACACAAATAATCGTTAAAAACTCACTCTTTGTTTCTTAACGCAAGTTTATAGAATTATTTATTCTCAACTTCTTTAAATTAGTCGGTATATTAAAAAATTTAAAATATACTCTAAAAATAGAATTCACAACTTATATATTAAACTAGTTATTTTTGCACAATAAACTAAACTTTAGTTTGGAAAATATCCTGTGGCCATAGAAAATCTTTATTATTTTAAACAACTTGTGTTTCTTTAAAAAGTATATCTTTGATGAAACTATTCGATTGATTGCCACAAAATTTGATGAAATTATTTTTAAGTCCAAAAGTCTGAATACTTACATACTTTATAAAATACAAGACACAACTTAATAGTGTGCTTAATCGTCACGTGACGAATATTAATACGAAGAACAACAATGCGCCAAATTAAAAGTGATTAAAACCAATAATTCGATTCTAACAATATAAATTGAATTCACCATCAAATATAGAGAGCTCTGATTATAAATGTTCCGGTCTTGTGTTTATTTATATGAGAAGCCAAACCGACTTCCCTACCAAAACGTCTATTGATGACTTGTTACACCATCGATGGTGCGGTTAATAAAAATCTTTACTATTGTTGATGTATATTTAATGAGATAACATTGAGTTGTATATAAAATGATATATTTTATTATAAGCATTAGAAAAGTGACTTCACTTGACTGATGTCAATTAACAACTGCCGAGCATTATCCACTCGTCATACATAAGTAGTGAATTATTACATAAGTTTAGTCTTATAAACTCTAATAATGAGTATTACATAAATAGTAAAGTTGTCGTCGGTTTGAATTTTGTCAAACCGAACCGAACCGCTAATTTTTAAATAAAAATTAAACCGAAACAAAAAAAACCGCGGTTAAACCCGCAAAACCGCCAAAAATGTAAAAAGCAAATTTCTATCACAAAAAATTTGGTAATTTAGGTTAAAACATTTCATTTGTAGCAATTCTGGCTTTAATAGTTTGATTAAATTTATAAGAACCAATATTTTTAAAATAAATATCAATTTTATATTTCAAAAATGAAGTTAATTATAAAAACGTCTTTTAGTTCATTCCATTACATACTATTTATATAATGGATCGCTTAATGATAAAGTAAAAAATATTTTGTATGAGTCAAAAATGCATTCAATATAATGAATTACACTCTCAAAATTATATAAAAAGCTTAATTTTTATTATTAAAATTAGTTGGCGGTTTTTCGGTTTTAACCGCAAAACCAACAATGAAAATCGGTTAAAATACATAAAGGATATGCGAACTTAAAATAAACGAATGCCAAAACTAATTTCATCGCACACAACCATATTAATAACGAATACGTGATATAATCATAATAATAACTAATTGCCAGCTTTTAAAATATTTTAATAAAAATAGAATATTCTTACCAAAAATATTCAAACATACTTTATTTGATACACATTATTTTACGCGAAATAAATTCTCAACTTACACAGACCAGTGAGAACATGTATAGAGGCAATGGTATTGAAGTGAGTGTCACTCAGGACTGTCATATAGCTAATATTTTTGTCTAATTTTTTTAAAAAAATTAATTTCCAGCTTTTAAAATATTTTAAAAAAATAGAATATTCATACCAAAAATATTCAAAGATTCTTTATTTGATACACATTATTTTACGCAAAATAAATTCTGAAATTACGCAGACCAGTGACTACATGTGTAGAGGCAATGGTATTAAAGTGAGTATCACACAGGACTCATAGTCATGTAGCTAATATTTATATCTAATTTTTAAACAAGATCGAACATTCATAATTGAGCTCACTTTAAATTTATCGATTGCGATTAAAAAATTTTTTAACCTGTAAGTTTCGATTACTCAACCATTATTTAAAAATCATTTTCAAACAAGAATGGACGGCATACGGGTCATCACTTAAATGCTTGCCAAAAAACAGCTAGTATGAATTTTATATAAAATATGTCCACATCTAAAGCGATATCTGGCGCGTGTTCACTATAAATTTCAAGAATTCCCCATTAGTGTGTCATTAGTTGAACGCTTGCCATAAAAACTACTCGTTTAAATTTTCTTTAAAATTTGTCCACATATACATTGATATGTGGCGCGTGTTCACTAAAAGTTTCATGAATGGACAACATACTATTAATTACAGCATGAACATTATAACTGGGCTCATATCTGGTATTTAAGTAATTATGAAAGAATGTAGAATCCAATTATTGAAATAATTTTGTTTAGAAAATAATATTAAACATAGTAATACAAATAAATATTCTCCGCAAACAATACTTGCAATAATTTTAATTAAAATTTTTCTTATAAATCATTTTTATAATTACTACTTCAGAGAGTGCACAAAAAAACTGTTTTAGTCTGTGTTCATCACTCGAACAGTGAACATCACAAACATTTATGCAGACAACAATTTAAACAAATATTTTTTAGTACATTGTTGTTAAAATTTTTCTTAACTTTACAATCTTGTAATAGACTAAAGTGCGGGTTAACGCCAATAGCTATGGGGGTCGACAACCACGAGGATTGTCTGTTTTGTTACGG
>JAQIVF010001624.1:0-13397 GCA_034698365.1 Steganacarus magnus | reverse complement strand
TGTTGTTCGCGTCTTTTTCTCACTCTGTTGTCCCTCTGCTTCTGACTCTGGCTTATTTGTAGTTCTCCTTCTCTTTGGCATTCTTTATGATCACTAATCCTTTGAAAATATATCCGCTTGAAAATACTTATTTTTATTTTAAACTTTTAACAAAAAACTAAAATGATATTATTATTGTTGATTTTTTATTTAACAATTGCAAGTTTAACTAATTTTTTGAACAATGAAAGTTAAGTGAAATATTTTAAAAAACAATTACTTATATTTGTGGAGAGAGTTGTATGAATTTGTTAGGTATTCAATTGTTAGAACTTTGTAATTGAATTTTTGCTAAATATTGTTACGATAAAACCTTAATTTTATATATTTGTTAACTTAACTAATAAATTAAGTGATTATTATTTTTAATTATAATTTTTGAGTCTACAGCTTCTAACGAAGAAGCCGTCGAATTAATATTCGCTTGATATTGCTGTGTGTTTTATACACAACAATTAATATGCCACTTTGAATCTGAATATGCCATACCATTCTGGATCGTGAGCTTTCCTTCAATCGTCAATATTACAAAAGTGATCTCAACACTAGTTTTAGTGAGACAGCATTAACTGTTGTTTGAAGATAAGAGCTCATGGATTTTCTTAGACTATGAACTAAACTAGACTATGAATTAGATCTCAATATGCCTTAAGATTTCTCGATGAATAATTCGTGAGATTTATTCAAAGCACTTAATTGATTAAATTTGTTTGGAACGATATTACCGTAAGTGTTTGTTATTAATTAATAAATATTACTGTATTTGTTCTGTAAAATAAAACGAACATTCTTTAGCTCTTTTGAAAATTTAATAATTTAATAGCCCGTATGACTTGTTCTCTACAATATTTCTTCAATTAAATTTTATTTGAATAAATCTCAATTTTTGATCAAATCAGAGTGTTTTATACGACTCGTGTCAGAACACTATAGATATTGAAAAATCAATGACGAATATTTCAAAGTTAGCTAAAATTAGCTCAAGTAAAGTTCAAAAGCTTATAAAAAGATAACCTGATATTCATCGCTATATTTACATACTTTTAACTAAAACTTTCTAAAATGTTTAATTATTAATATAAAAATTATAATAAATAAATATTTTGCTTGAATATGTTTTAATCAAAATATTCACCAATAGTTTACAATAATAAAATAAGATTTCACCAAACTTTACAAATACATAATAAAACGAATTAAAAATTAATTCCAATTCTATGAAAACAAAGAATAATTACTATTTAGTCAATAATGAAACTGTTGATACAGTTTCTATGGTTTAATATTTATATATGACTTTTATAGTTAAACAATATATAAAGAATTATTCAAAAAAAATAATTGGTATAAAGTAGTTCTTGTATTTATTTAACACTAAATTTTTTTAACAAAAAAAAACTCAAATGAATAAATAAATTTAAATACAATTTATGAACGCGCGTGTATTCTCTGATACTGTTAGACTTCATATTCAATAAATAATCATTAATTTTGAAGTTGTATACAATCACAGTTACAGCGAGAATATAATCTAAAGAGAAAAAAACTTGAGAAATGCTTGCGGCGGTACAGGTATGTGCAACGGAACGCTCTTATGCGCACTTTCGCCACCGTTTTGCTGCTGTTGGCTGTAATGCTGAACGAGTGGATGATGAAAGAAAGGCATATTATGAACAACAACTGGGTTTTGAACGTTACTACTCATTGCACCATCCTTTTTGGCTAAACTCACTTGATTCTCGTATACGCATGGATGCCCGTATGACTAAACGAGTATAATTATCAATTATTTAATCTAAAAAGTTAGCTATTATTAGCTATAAACAGTTATGTCATAATAACATCACTTAAACTTTATTGAAAATATATAATTAACTATATTGTAGTGCACTGTTTAACAAATAATCAATAATTTAATAAAGCAAAGTGGAAAGCAATGAATGAATACCTTCCAGAAAAGGCACCGACAATGTCGACAAAGAAATATACAATCGGCATACTCTTCTTTCAAACCAAATTTTCTATTAAAACAGAATAATAAGTTAATTAAACGCTTCGATTTGTTAATATATAGAGTGATTACTTTCTCAACTGATGAAAAATGCGTTCCCAATCAACGCTATCAGATTTATTATTAGCCAAAACCCACTTTAACTGTTGTCTGGTGAAGTGATATTTGGTGAGTTGCCTCCAAATGTGCTGCTCGTCGAGCAATGATTGCATTATATCGTACGACTGACCAGAATTCATTAAATCTTTATAATCACTGAGTCTGAGTAATATTTCTCGAATCACTTCTTCAGGCAAATCAGTCAAACGTTTGCTGCCGTCTTCCGCAGGCTTTTTGATAAACAAATAAATATTATTATAAGTTTGATGAAAAGTGTGTTGAATCGTTACCTGTTTAATCTCAATTCGATTAGCCATTTGGCAAATGCGTTCAATTGTTCTCAAGTGCTGTTCCCACAACAAAGTGCTGCCAAGAGGACGACCCCAACAGTAATATTTTCGCATTATTTTCTTAAGATCATAGAGTAAGGTATGAAGGATGTGAATATTTTGCTGATTACTCGCAACTTTTGTAGCAATATGTGAATGAATGTGAATGAATATGTAAAACAATAACACAAATAAACACAAAAATTATATAACAAAATATTAAAATTAAAAAACCAATTTATTGCTGTCATTTATTGGTATTTGTAATTTAATAATATTCATTCTATTGATAAGCTGAGAACCTTAAAGCCTAAGCTTAAGTGCAACGACGTGAGCTTTAAAATTTGAAGTAAAACTCCTATGACCTGAACTTTGACACTATATAAGTATTTCAAAAATATACTTTTCAGAATCTAGTTTATATGCATGTAAAAATTACTATTGAGACGAGATAATAATATAATGCTATCATTTTTTACAAAAAACGCATTCGAAAATTCTAATTTATTTTATTGTGTCAAACAAATAATAATAAGAATTTATACAAAAAAGTTATTGATTTCAACTAAATTTAGAAACACGGCGAACAGAGTCAAAAGGTCAATCCTAGGCTCAGAATCGTTGAAGACTGAGTTAAAACTTTAAAGATTAAAAAGGTGTGTGAATGATAATGCTAAGTGAATTGCGAGTAGAATTGAGTCACTCATATGGATCGCATTAATAATTCAAGATTTGGACATTTAAAATAAAGTAGCAATAATAAAACAAAATCTAAATGTAATGAATGAGTTGCACATACCCTGCCAGGCGAGTTGTTCGAGCATCGAAAATAATACTCTGGTTGCACAACCACTTAGTGATGTGAGATTTTGTGTGATAAGCAAATGCAATAATTTGCTAACATAATTGAATCGTCGAATATCTCGAATAGCGTTACAAAAGTCTAATTTGTAAAATGCTTCGCTAATAGTATTATGACCAGCAACCTCTTTGGTAGTCTTTAGTGTGATCTGACAATAGGGCTGCCACTGAACGATATCGTTAGTTCTGTCTTTAAATAGTATTGTATCACTTTTTAATATATTATTCTGCGAAATATTTTTTTGAAATCTTTGTATTATAGCGCGAGTATTGTTTTCTGTATTGCTCTCGTTTTCGCTATCACTGTCTGTCGACGAGTCACCAGAATTGAAACCACTGATTCAAAATCAAAGTAATTTTTTAAGATTTTTTAAGACTTATAAGATTACATTCAATAAAATGAAATAAAATTTTATATGTAATTAGTTGTTTAATGTACAGAACCAAAAATTAGAAGCAACATTGAATGTGCACAAATCTTTAATGTTTTTTTTTAAAAAGTAACAATCTTTATTCATAGATCTTGTTTTAGTACAGAATATGAAATATTGCCTTTAAATCTGTAGATTTTGGGAGAATCCCCAACATCTGAACATCGGAGTCATCCCTGATTTTATATAAAAACAGATCCTAAACAAAATAGTGATGAACAGATAAATTATTCTCTGAAACGCAGTCTACTGCGAAAATAATTGCCAAAAAATGCCATCAAAAAGTCTAAAAATAATACTATTTTTAAAGAGCATCAAAAATACAAAAGTGACCTTAACTTGGCTTAGCTTATATGCGCTATTTTTTTGAAACAACATCTGACATGTAGAGTATTAAGAACATTAAGTGATATAAATATGATTAGAATATATAAGAATAAGAAAGTGAACTAATGCTGTATAAGACGTTTGATTTGGGTTTAATCATATTATTGTTTAGATAAGCAGTAAAAACAAAGCAGACAGTAAACATTGAACATAGCTTAGAACAGTGTTGCATGAAATATGTTCACGGATTTGATGGCTCATGTGAGAGCAAAATATAGTAACACATAATTGCCAAATGTAAAGCTTTGACTGAAAGCCAACTAATTTTGACAGAATTTACTCTATATAGCAAAAACTTTGCCATACATTGGCAAAAGATTTTATAATATAAATTTGGGATGAGTCCAACACTTGACTACAGAATAATAGTGAGGGTAATGTTTTCTTTTCTTGAAAACTGAAAAAATCATATGCTTCTTTTAAACTCGTATACAGTATATATATTTTTAAATCTCACATGATATCATAAATAATGTGAAATTAAAAAAATTAGATTTACTAAATTGCCGTTTTTAACGAGTTTCTCGACATCATTTTCAATTGCGTACAGTGTTGTACAATACTGCGTATATATAAGTTCTAAAATTATTCTTTATTTAGATGATAGTAAACGCTATAAACACTACAACCTTTAATAACATGCACGACAGAAAAACTACAAACAAGATAAAACCTTATTTTTTCTGTTTTTTAGCAATTATATTACCCTTAAATTAATCACATGCTCGTAAGTTTTTCCTCTACACAATACACTTACTCGACAAATTTACTCAAATGCTTAACTCAAAGCAAGCGAATCCAACAAAAAAAATTAGCAAAATCAGTTCAAAATCCTGAATTTCAAGCAGTGAACTGGTTTTTGTACTTTATTTTAATGTTTTGCACCAGTTATCACTGTTATATGACTTTCGGCATGAATAACTAATAATGAAAATTATTACGCAATTTTGCGGTCAACGAAAACAATTTCAATGGATTTTAGAAATTTAATTTAATAAATCACCAAAACGTCATTAACTGATAATTATGCTCAATTATTTGTTACAACTTAATTTGTCAATTTGCGTGTGTTTTTTTTCCTATAGTTAATTCTGGTTTCGATGAAATATGGCACTTAAAAAAAGTTATTACTAGGAAATCACTTCCTCACAAAAAGTGACCCAAAGAAAAGTGATTAACACATCAAATATACAAACAAAAATACAGTATAGATAGTCTACATTATATGTCTGCAAATTAAATATAAAAAATACAAGCACTAAAACAAACTTGTTTTTAAAAGAAAAAATGATGGTGGATAACAAGGAAAAGAGGAAAACTCGATAAAAATACATAGTCATATGATGCGAACAATGATAATACAATAAAAAACAATGCATGTGTTATTTAATTATATATGCATTGTCGACTCATTTTCGCTCGTTTATAAAAAATTAGAGTTGTTTATTGTAAAGAAAACTTACTGATCATGAAGATGGTTATGGTAACCATTAGATATAACACTCTGCAATAGCTTCATACGTTCCCAGCCCTCGTCGGTCTTCACCCATACTTCTCCGGGCGATCGCCAGTCTCTGCCTATGAATGGCATCGTCAACTCAAACACAATCACCAATAAAAGCAATTATTTAAATTAAAATTATAAATTTTAAAATAAAATTAAAACAATTGAGAATCAGTGAAACAAGTCAATGTAAATAAATACAAACTGATGTGTGTATACAGTTTTATACGATGATAACAATACAAAATATGATTGCGATTTGAGCGTTGTTTTGTTTTGTTTTGGTGGTACAGCTGCTGCTGTTTCACTCTTTTAACATTGGTGTAGCTGTAAGGCATACCCTAAAATCCCGAATATAATGCGCTTCATGTATAATGCGCACCTCTTATTTTTAAGAAAATTACAAGTTTTTACATTAGATAATGCGCAAAATGCATAATATCGCTCCCGAGTATAATGCGCACTTGAAATATTTGTTACAAAACACACTTTTTTCTTAAGATAATGCGCGCATTATATTCGGGATTTTAGGGTAATACGAGTTGCGTTCGGAGTCGGCTCACATCTCTGCCTAAATCATACGTCATGCGATTGCAGTTCAGTTTCTGTCCAATTATTTCACTATTGAGCGAAGGATAACGCAACTGTTGCTCGCGATATATTATTATTATTATTATTACTATCATTTGACTGCTATGCATACTATATACACTATTTGATATCTTATGATTTGTGTCTCTAATGCTTCTTAAACAAATATTTATGAAGTTAACAAACGATAAGAGTGAAGAAACTTTTTTGTTTTGCGCTTTTAATTAATTAAAATAGCGCTTGAGTTCAATAATTTGTTTGTTTCATGTTTTTATGAAAAAAAAATCTAAGTTTCAAAAATATTTATCTCCGTTGCGTAATAACAGTTAATTGCGTTTCGCGTAAAACTGTACTGTCATTCGAATTTCTTAAATTAAACCACAAGCGTATGAACACAATAAATGATTCGATAACACTTGTGAAATAGCGGATGCCTTAAGCGAATCAATTTTTTAGTTATTTAGACCATCTATACTTAAAATAATTTCTGTTTTTTTTATTATCAAAATGAAAGTAATAAATAGATACGATATCCGCAATGTTTGTTCGCGTTTGTAAACATTTTAAATCATAATTTTATTTGCTATTTGAAAAGAAACGCACTTATATTTATAGCACTAATTTGCGATAATAAAGCTCTAATTGTCGTGAATTTCTGGAGAACACCAAAAGTTTAAAATACAATCATTATTTTTAATGGTAATGCATTGGATATATATTATATGATAAGCTATAAATAAAATACGTGTGAACTAAATTTGATAATTTTTATTTTTATTAATAAACTTTTATCACAATTAACAGAAAATAATCTATACATTAGTTTTATTTGGTTCGATTCTAATCGCAATGTATTTAACACTAGAGTAGTGAGAGTGCACTAATTATTGTTATCGAATAAAACTACGGTATTAACTAATTTTGCAAATATATATTTATGTATACTGTAGTGACATACTGGGATGAAAAGTTGTTAATGCATTTAATTTGACATATTTAGCCATTAACTCGTACATCGATCGATCGATAAAAATTAATCGAATTTGCAAAACTGCTTAAAATAACTAGCATTAACATTATATTATTTATAAATAATTGACTTGAAATTATTAAGAATCATTATAATTAATAGTCAATTTAAAATTGCATCAAACAAAAAATGATATCAAAGTTGATGACACACCGAATCGATTGTTATCCTCTATTTTGATCGAAACAGAAAAAATCTTAATTTCCACTCCATATATCAAATATTCTATTTATTTTCATTGATATTAATTTTTTCTACAAATAAATAAGTTATTTATTGACGTTTAAAGTTTAAATAAATATCTTTATCTAAAAAAATTTGGTTTCGAAATACTTTAAAACTTTGTTTAAACTTATTTATTTGTATAATTTTTATATTTACCATATGTTTTTGATAGTTTTTTAGTAGACGTATATATATATTTATTTATTTATTTCCACTTAAAATATTTAAGCCTTACGTAAATTTAACCATTAAATTATATGGAAATCGCTGTTTTTAAAATAAAAATAAATCAAACTCAACTTTGAATCAAAAAAGTTGTCAAAATATCAATGGTTAAAACTCTATCATTAAGTCATTCAATTGAGACGCTTTGATAATGATATGTGATTAAAAAATGAAAAAAGCTTAATAACATTTGAATGTGTTGAGAGGCAGTGAATTATTTTTTAAAAAAACTTTTTCTTGAATTTCAAACTTTGAAAAAATCACTAAATTTTAACAAATACTAGTAACAAGGAATGCAAACAATATTTTATACAGTAATGTTAGTATATTCTAATTTGAACGACTTATTAGATTAATTATTGAAACTTATTTTAGTATTTGTTGATAAAAAATTAATTAGTCATATAAAGAAACAAAGCAAAATTTGATAAGAAATCTGCGCGTGATTTTGAAGTCAAAAACCTTTACTCAAACTCGTGTGGATAAAAGAACGCAAATATTATTATAAATGTTTAGTCTGCTCTCTCCAGTACTGTAAGTGTTTAATTATTTAGATTATAAACAGTTATAAATATTACATTGTTTATAATCGATATTAATTAAAAAAGAATAGGCGGAAAAAAGAAAAGAAAACAATAAATCCATTGTTTAAAATGGAGGCAAACATAGCGCACCGTTGTGTGTGTCGTTAGATTATAGTGTATTTCATATTCACTAACTTTACAAATAGCATTTTATAAATTGATTTTAAAATTATTTATGTTCAGTCTAACAGAAAATGAACAAAATTAATTGCCATACAGTGGATGCTTTTCGTAAACACAATTTTTAATGAAGAAATCATATATTAATAGAAATACACTTATGATATATTTAAACAGTAAAATAGTTTCGACCGTTTCGGTCAGAATTTAAATTTCCTTAAATAGGAAAACGAAAAAAGTATATGATTACGAGAATTGTCATAAAAAATTCGATACATTTACAGTATATCATATCAATTAGCGCTACAGTTCTTCGAAATCAGATTCTCTCGCTTCTGGTATTATAGATAATCGCTTCGATATCATTCCCAACTTTCTATGCAAAAACTCAAACATACCATTTTGGACAAAACTCAATTTGTTGTATGACTTAGCGATTGATCGTCTCTTCAACTTTTTCCGTTTCGGTTTCAGTTTGTTCGAAACATTCTTCGCCTTTCGTTTATTGGTCTTAATATTATTTTGTTCTGAATTTTTGTTTATCACGTTATCTGAGGATGCGATCGATTTAGCAGTTATTTGTGTGTCGCACACAGTTTTGTTTGCCACCATTTGTTGACTCTTTAATTGAGTTCTGTCTCGAATGCGTGCCGAACGACGAATTGGCGCGAGTTTTGAATCGATATCGATATTAACTGATTCACTATTATTATTATTAATTGTAATTTCACTCGAATTACTAATGTTTTCGTTGTTTGACTGTTTTTTATTTCGATTGCGCGTAATAATCAATTTACAATTATCTTTATCGGTGTCTAATAATTGATCCAATTTCTTAATCTCAACATTTTTAAGTGATCTTCTCTTTTTAATAGTTATTGTTTGAACATTTGGTTGGTTTATATCACTGTTATTTAAGTGCGGATCAGTTTCAAGAACGCATATACCAATTGCTAGTTGTTTGTGATTTGAATGAATCAGTCGTTGTTTTGATCGCAATCTTTCACGCAAAACAATGTTTGAATTTTGGTCACTACTATAAGAGCACTTATTTTTATTATTATTATTTGACCGCATTTTTGAAACAAAATGTTTTATTAAATCACATGTAAGTTTTGAAATATAAAAATAAACATCGATTAATTTAACAATGAATGACAGTAACAGTTATAATATTATGACTAACATATTAAATGATTTGCCGCCAAATATGTGACGAAACGTTTGATTAGAGGTGTGATAGAGATATAATGTGTGCACATAATAATAATACACAGCATTGCGTTTTTAGTGTCGTACTAGTTATCAAAAAATTAAATATAAATTATTATTTTTCTATTTAAATTTTAAAAATAAAATTTTAATTTTATAAAACTTTTAGCAATGTATGCATCAGTGGACAACTTTACTATGTAAATATTTTGATTGATCGGTGGAGAGGTCTGTGACGGCAGAACTCGAAGTTTACCGCTAAATATTATGCTAGGGATAAGGAATTCATGGATAATACTGCTTTTTCCCTTTTATTACACAGCCGGTGATTAATAATATAATATCTACTATTAAAAACTAATAAAATAAAATTGGTTGTATTGTCCCGCTTTTTCTCGATTTGGTCAATTTTATTAAAAATCCCGAAATTGAACATTATTTTAAGGAAGTTACTGTTTTTGCACATACTCTAGAAAATCTTATAAAATCTAGTAAAACGAGAAACTAATATCAGCTTAATGCCTAAAATAATAAATGCACTCAAATTCAGTTTAAGCATAAAAGAGTGAAACTACCATAAAAGTTATTCTAAGAAAAACCATTTCATAGATTTTAAGCTACAGAATTTTTTAAAGATTTTTAACAAATCTTTTTTCCCGGAACTGTTTCCGCTTTTCATTCGCTTTTGGCTCCCGATTCCCTTCCGTTTTTGCCAGTTTTTAGTCCAAGAATTCCCTAATTATGACTCTTTCGTAGTATTTCAGTGAAATGTTTTTCGTATCATATATTAATTGCAAACAAATTTCATTTTAATTACCAAATTTAAACGATATAAAAGTAATTAAAAATGTTCATTATATCAATGGTAACAAATAATAAATGTGTTTAATTCGCAATAAGAAACAAACTAAAACGTGTCGAAGAAAAATTTGCGAATCAATCAATATATATAAATACTTTCGTTAAAAATGTTTAGAACAGCACTTTTTATTAATTAAATATTTTCGTTGTGTTTTTGCGTAGTTATGAAACTATATAATTAAATGAAATGTTGTAAAATTCTAACACTTGGAAGGTATCCAATGGTCAGAGTTATTAATGTTTTTAGCGATCATTTACCAAATATTTTAACGCTTAAACAGAAGCCTTAATAATCACCAGGAATCGGATTTTTATGGCGTGTATTATGGCATGGCATTATGGCGTCTCAAAAACTCTTCGGATTTAAGCGACAATTTTTCCAAAATTAGCCAAAAACTACTGGGGTCTTGAAAACTCACCGGATTTAAGCGACAATTTTACAATTTTTGAAAGCAATTTATGGCATTTTCGTATTCCTGATCATCATATCCCAAAATATTTATATGAAATCAATTAAAATAATTCAGCTTGTATTTACATCTTAGTTAGTTAGTTAACTAAAGTTTCATTAGTGGTAATATCTGGGAAATTTACTGCAATCAATTTTTGATTCAGTAATGAAATGTTATAAAAAAAGAAGTTTAATTTCCAATAGAGATCCTGTTTTAGTATATTACGAACATTTTTATTTGTTACCTCAAAACTAATTTAATTATTTATTTTAAAACATAATTTTAGGTAGAAATATATATATATAGTATGCAAACTAATTCGCGCAAAACAATTAAACGTAAATTTACCAAAATAGTTGACATTTCATTTATTATTAGAAATAATAAGTCATGCGTTTAACAGCACAATCACATCCTCATGTGACACATCTCTTACATGATTATTGCTTCTAATTGAAAACACGAGATAAAAATGTTACAAACAAGAGTTAGGGTTAATATATTTTTGGTGCATTCGTTTTGGGTATAAAACAATTTATCATCAAAATTACAAAAAAAACTTAAATTAAATGATCTTAATTTCAAATTTACTGTGAGAATATTTTATTGTTTATTTTAAGAATCATTAACATATTATTAAATGTGGGAAAAGATTAAGCAAGGTTTTGTGTTTTAAAACTTAAAACAATAACACTTTAGTGTTTACGGACTGGAAATAACATAAGATATTTGCTGATTCAGTCAACAGCCAAGTTTTAAAAACAATACACTTTTCTATAACATATGAAATTCACACACTTTAAAAATCTTGCTAATTCTACTCGAAAAAATATCTAAAGTATTATCTGCCATCCCTGCTGCTGAAACTCTGGAATAGAGATTAAAATTGTAACTCCAACTCCAGTGGAATGGCACTGGAGTCGAAAAAAAATAGCTGGAGTTTGAGTTAAAATTGAAATATTGTGTGGAAAACAAGCGGAGTTGGAAAGGTTTTTATATATTTTATTGGAGGTGAGTGGAGTTTAAAAAATTTGAAATTGGAGTTGGTTGGGGTTGGGGTCGCACATTAAAAATTCATTTGGAATGGAAATTAATTTTAGCTTCCATTAAAAAATCTAGATTATGTAAAAGTTAACAGCTTCTAACGCATTTTAAATTCAAAAAATATAAATTTAAGTTTATTCACACATTTTTTTCTAATAAACGGGTAACATTGACAGATTTTATAAATATGAAGTTCAAAATTAAACAAAAAATTGTGCCGGAGTTGGAATGGAGTTGGAAAATAATCAGATGAAATTATTTGGAGCTGGAATCAAATTTGAAATTTTTAATGGAGTTGGAAAGTATTTTTAACTTTCTGATGGAATTAATATGGGATTTAAATGAATCATTGTGGAGTTGGGTGGGAATGGGATAAAAATCTTGCATGATTTCGATCTCTACTCTGAAACATTCAGAGCAATAACTTTAAAATGTTTATTCTATAGAGCGTTTTCTTGGCCAGAATTTGCATTAATATTTTGTCGAAGTTCAAAAAATAAGAATTTCCATGCAATTATTAACAAAAGATTTAGGTTTTAGGTAAATCTAAACACTTGTATCTATTAATTTTGACCATATTTTTTCATCTCAACATGTAGTAAATATTTTATACGGGAAATACATAGATAGACAACGGATATATAGATAAAATAAAACCATATATTAATATATCTTAAAATATTTCTTTAAAATTAGGGTAACAATGCAAGAAAAAATTGGGAATCACGGGTCTATTGTAAAGATTTAACGTATCTACAAAACATATGCTTATACTTTTAGTCATTAATGTCTACTGATTAGCCATTCCAAGGACGGTCATTATTCATACAGTGATAGAACAGTATAATGATTTACTAGAGAATGTGTAAACAGATAATGTTTACTTAAGACTTACTTTTATAATTATTTTCAACGTTATCTATAATATATTTATAATACTGATAGTGTCTGGTTTAATAAAACAAATTACAGATATGGTGACTAATTGTTATTATTAGTCATCGCACTCTAACACGCATTAACATTAGAATTTCGGACAATTATTTAGATCTATTTTGTTATTGATCAAAACTCAAGTTAATATTTAAATAAAAAATTGATCAAAACTCAAGATAATATTTAAATAAGTATTTTTGTAAACTTTTAATTACGATCGTATAGTTAGAATTTCAATGCATGCTACCACTAATAATTTTCAACATTGTGCTCAACATTTTTTAATCGATTTTTTAAATGTTAGGATCATTTATTGTATGACTGAGATGTCATAAATAAGTACTGTCATGTGTCCCAAACTCCAATATACCTGTAATTGCTAGAGACGAAAAATTCAGGACTAAAAACAGTGTATATTCAGGAGGGAAAAAGGAAAAAAGTTCTAAATTCAGGATT
>JAQIVF010001623.1:0-13398 GCA_034698365.1 Steganacarus magnus | reverse complement strand
AATTATCGAATTGTAAATATTGTTTTATATTTTTATTTTTGTTCTCTCGTATGCATAGTTGAGCTTTATATTCATATAATTGTTTTTTTTTCTCGAATAGCATTTAGTACGTCTCAACTCTATTAATAATAACCATGACAACTTTTTTGCAATCCAAATACAGTAATACTACAGATAATACTGTATACTATAAGATAATACACATTTCGAAATTTTTTTTAAATAAAACTTATTGTGATTTAATTGGTTGAATGTTTGATTCGTTGTATGTGTTCACATATTTAATAAGTTTCTTACTTTTTTCTGATGTAAACAACGATTATTTTCACAAAGTCGTGAATAAATTGATACATGTTTATTGTGATTTGTTTTTTTAAATGGGAAAAATTGATATAAAATAAAATTAATTGGTTTTATTTAAATTTTAAAATTAAAAATAAATACAAATAAAATTAAATTTAAATGTTAAGAATTCTATAACTCTTGTTAACGCAAGCGCTTATTACACAGTTTTACAGGTCATAACACACTAAAAAATTTTTGTGACGTATTTTGTGATAGAAAAAAATATACTTTTATTAGACTGAAGCCGTAATTTCTGTGTGTATCACAACAGTCACAAAGCATTGTGCGGTGGAATTTTTATTGAGTGCTCAACAGATGTGATTGCATATAATTAAATACGAAATATTCGGCTAAATTGTGTGATGTTTGTGTGCACAATGAAGCGAACAAATCTATTACGCATTAATTGTAGCTGCGGTTCACACATCACAAGCGCTTGTGTTCTATTGTTTTGTCCGCCGTTAATCGAATCAAATCAGTTTAATAACCGCACAATTGACCACAAATTGATTAAAATATTGCCAAATTGGAAGTTTAGGCATAGAGAGCTCTGTGGTAAATAATTTTATCATTTTTATGAATAAATTAAGAGTGAGTATTTCGTCATAAAAACAACCAATTATTGAATAATTATTTCTTTTATTTATTTGTAGCACTACTTAATTTAATTTATTAGAAGTGCTTCTGATATGAACTTTGCTCAATGGCTTCCAATACATGGTGGAATGGATCTAACAAGCCATTTAAGAAGGAAGAGGAGACGTAGAATAAACAGGCGTGAATTATGGCTCGAATCGGATCTGTTTAGATTTGTTACTCAAAAGCAAACAGAGTTTATTCGACTAAAAGAAATCACAAACGCAGCCAAATTCGAGAGACGCAATGCGTTGGTTGAGACACAAGATGGTGTGATCCACACCTCAATCGCATACCGCACAGAAATATTGGTTTTCTTCGCATGCGTTCCAACAGTAGTCGCGTATTTGGAGACAAATAGAGTGAAATGCATACTTACAAATTCGCAAATCAGTCACATTAAGTGGTCGAGTGCTCCATCTCTTTGGGTTCACTTTATTATTGTCGCTCCAAAATATGATGATCGAGAAAAAGTTGTTGAGCTAATCACTAAAGCTTCTCAAGTAGCGCTTCCTGATCTAAATATGGTGCGATTGGATGAATTTCGTCCTTACAAATGTGACATGCTTCAATTGGAGTGAATGGAACGACTATGAGTACAAGGATTGGCACTTTCGAGAGCATTGCGACTGTTGCTCATATTGCTTCAGTACTAAACATTATATGTTTGATTGCCACTTAGCTCAAGAACTGGAAGTGCTTCCTTATTATGGTCAACCTAAGAATTATGACATATTCTACAAAAAGAGATATGCCAGATATATTCAAGAAAAATGGAAACGTAACGCGCCAGTAAGGTCTTGGTGGCAATATCCAAATTACAATGGAGGACCAACACCTCATTTTATGGTTAACGAGCGCTCTGTTTATAGTTTATCTTGCGGTTATTGTTTTGGCATTAATGGAAGACATGCAACAGAAATAATTATGTATGTAATGTCAGAGTTTGACGGGGCGTGTATGGTATATCATCAATACATTAACGAAGAGATGAACATCTGTAATTTCTCCGATAACTCCGAGACACCACTTGTGCAAATTAGGCGAGGAAAAACTAAAGAAAAAGTCAAGTCTAATGTGATCGAAATTCTAAGTATTTTCGACAAAACCTAAAAATTTTTTTTGGAGCTCTCCTTAAATAAAATTAATTTTTTAGGAGGTCAACTTGTAGTTGTACACAATGCGGCCGAAAATATGGTTCTATTGGATATAAGAAATGATGATTTGCTTATTCACAACATCGGTTTTCGCGATTTAGCGTTTGCCTTCAATAACACTGATATAAAAAATTATAGACAAACAGTTTCCTACGAAGAATTGACACTGTTTTGTCAAGAAAAAGTTATTGATGAAGTTCTTCACGGCAACTTTCCGAGAGCGAGAATAATTAAACCTAATGGCGAGGAGTTTTAGAGAAATGTTACAATTTAGGAAAGCGATCAAAAAATACTCTCAAAAATTATATGGAGATCAGAGAGGTTGAGATGACATATCGAATACGACGATTTAGCTATTTGACACTAAATGCAGTCAAAGCTTGTAAGAGAACTCTTTTATAATTATTATTTTATATTTGGTGCTAAATATTTTTTAATCAATCAATCAATTAATCATCTCATCATAAGGGACTGAGATGGAAATGGAAGAACGTAAGCGTCACGAAGATATTGGGGCTCCATTTGATCGACGACAAAGAGATGATCGCGGAAATATAAACAAATATGTGTTGCAACAAACTTTAGCAACAATCAGATTCAACGCTTAGAATCATCGCTACTGAAATTGTCGAAACGTGTTAATATACCGGAATTTGATGCATTTTAAGTGTAATATATGCAACATTTGAGTGCTCTGCTACTAATTAATTATAAATAATTGCTTAGTTTGTTTTTTCTTTCATGTCTTTTCATTTTTATTTATGATTTTCTTAATATTCATTAATTTCTATAATCAATTGGATTTTATTTGTAATAGAGTAGAGTACTCTGTTTAAATTAATTTTGAGTCATTTATTTATAATACATATTATTTACATTATTATCAGTGTTACATTTAATCAATTTTAAGATAAACAAAGCTTAACTTAATTAAATTAAATTGTAATTAAGATTAAAGCGCTTTATTATAAAAAAATATTTCTATTTGTATAAATCTATCGTAAAAATAATTAAGTTTTTTGTTAAAATATATTAATTTTGTGATAAAACTTTTGTGATTGATTGATGTGATGTGTGATAGTTTTTTGTGTGATGTTTGTTTATTTAATAAGTGTTGATAACAAGAGAGAGCGATCTCACATTAAAATCGATTTTTACGAACGAACGAAATGAGCTGTAAACGTGTAAACGTACGACAATCGTAAAGTTGGCAATTCGTTTAAAAATGAGAGGAAGTGGAAGAATAAGCGATAGATGAGATGCGATTGGATTGGATTACTATACCGACAACACAACGCAACTGCGAAGTCATAATAAATGACAAATGTTTGTGAAGAAGCGACCATTTATAGAAAATAAAATCACAGCCATCTCTGCCACAACGATATCCGTCATGCGTTTTTAAGTGAGCATTCAATTTCGATTGATTCGCGTAACATTTGTTGCATTTATCACACTTAAACTGTTTTTCGCCCGTGTGTTGGAACGAGTGAAGGCGTAACTGGTATTTGGTTTTAAAATTTTTCTCGCAATTATCACAAATATAACGTTTTATCTCTTTTTCTCGTTTTTCGGTCGACAAGTTGTTATTAGATAGAAAATAAAGTGAAGAGTGGCCAAGACAAAAATAATTTAAGAATCTACGAATTAATAAATTGTTTTGGTTTTATTGTTCGCTTAATCACTTTTAATCACATTGTATGTTATATTAAGTAAAGTAATATTCAATTAAAATAAAAATAATTTATAACTCTCAAATTTATTATTATTTGTAGAACCAGTTATTAAATTTTTAGAAGTGATTCAATGGCTTCTTGGCTTCCACCTCCCGATCCAGAAAACGATAAAATGAGAACTTTGAGACATGAAATGGTCAATACAGGTTCAATTAGATTTCCTACAAGAAAGCAAAGTGCTGACTATAAGTGTGCTATTGATAAAATAAATAAAGCAATAAAGGAGAGACATAATGCCGGGTTGATGTTTAATGGACAAGTACAAACCTCACTCGTACACCGAAGTGAAATCTGGGTTCATCACTCACTTGTGCCGCAAGTTTCTGTACTTTTGAGCTCACCTGTTATGCAACAACAATTAACTTCGTTGAATATCGCGCACATATTTTGATCGAGTGCTCCATCCATTCGTGTCCACTTTATTATTATTGGATCAGAAACAGATGGTCAAGAAAAAGTGGTTGAAATAATTGACAAAGCTTGCAGCGATATAAATTCAGAACTTAAGGTTTGGAGGATCAACGAATATTATCCATACAAATGTGATATTTGTTTTAATTGGAGTGCAAAATACAAATGTGCCATTCGTCGTAATCATTGTATTTTGCACTCCAATTGAAGCAAATATCACATTTGTATGGATAATATTCATTGTTCCGCCAAATCTTAAGTTCTTAAGTTCTGCCACTTTCGAGAGCAATGCTATTGCTGCTCATATTGCTTCAGTCCGTCTCATTTGATGTTCGAATGTTCTAAAGCTAAGGATTTAGAAATTAAAAGTTACAGACAAATTCCGAAAGACGACGATGAAAACCTTAAAATATGTAAAGATAAATCGAATCGAAAAGTGGCAATAATGTCTTGCTGGCGACATCCCTCTTTCAATGGAGGTCCTAAACCGTATTACTCTATTGACGATTTGGATATATATTTTAATGATGTGAGGCGCTTCGTAGTTAGTATGTCGTTCGCTCACTGCTTTGGCTTTGATGGTAAACATGTAACTGAAGTCATATTACATGCGAAAACGGAGTTTGATGGAATTTGTTTGATTTATCACCAATACATTAACGATGAAATCAATTTATTTTGCAATTATTCTGACAAATTCGAAAGATCAATTGTTCAAATGAGACGAGGAAGAGAAAAAATGTTTGTTAGACATGAAGTTCTTCAAATTCTAAGTAATTATTTAATTTTTAGAAGATCGACTTGTTGTTATTTACAATTACGCTGAAACTTTAGGTCTTTTGGGAATAGTAGGAGAACAATTACTTAATAATAACATTGATGTTCGCGACTTAGGATTTGTCTTCGATAACACGCCATTTGTCAATAATAATCGAACAGTTAGTACAGTTACTAACGAGGAATTGACATTGTTTTGTCAAGGAAAAGTTATTGGCGAGGTGCTTCAAGATAACTTTGCTAGAAATGGTGATGATAAAATGCCCAAACGATTTAATTTAGGTGAAGATTCGCGAAACATTCTGGAAAAATTTATTTTTTTTCGACAAAAAGGAGTCAAAATTACAACGATTTAGTACTCTATCAGCCGAACACGTTAAAGCTCGAAAATAAGAGCACAAATAAATATATTAAATTTTTTATTGACTTTTTTATATCTTTAAAGGGCAGACATGGAGTTAGAAAAGCGCCATCATCTCGAGAAATGTGGAACACTATTCAAAGCTGGTTTAAATGATGAAGGACTTAATGTAATTCATGCTTGCCACCGACAAGAGCAAGAATTTAGCAAAACGCTGCAAAACATATCTTCTGCAAAACACCAAACGTTCTAAAATTACGAAGAATGATTGGACAAGTTTGATCACACTGCCGATTTTAAGAGTTCTCTAAAGCGTTAAAATATCGCATTAATATTGTAATTATTGTGATATTTCATATCATCATTTGGTATTTTTTGTTTGTGCATACTTAATACCACATTCTATTGTATTTTTTGAATAATATGAGATCTTTTGTTTTTTTCTGGTTAATTGGAGAACACGTTCGAATATAATTTAATTAAATTTGTCATTCATTTTAGTGGAATATTAGTCTAATTTGTGTGATTTTTCAAAACTAATCTATTCTAATCTAATTATAATTTTTTGTTTTAAATTTCTCATTTAGTTTATCATTTACGAGCACTCGTTTAAATAATATTGTGTAATTATTGTGTAATTCAAAGTTAAATCATTGTAATTAATTGTTTTTTTTTCACAAAAAGTTTACTTAAAAGATTCAATTTGTTGTACAGGTTTTCAACATTATTCTTATATCTGTTTTAATAATCGATTATAGAATTAAGTGAAATGAACTTAAATATAATATAAACTTAATTAAATTTAATTTTTTAAGCAATTTAATTCTATTTTTGAATTTAATTTCAGTGCAAACTAAAAATAAAGTTTTAATGAGAAATGATTAATAAAGTTATATAATAAATAAGTGATTTTTCAAGTTCAATGACAATAGAATGTTTTTGTTTACTTAGTTTAACCGCTTTATTCGTACTACAATTGTCTTTAGAGCACTTTAAAAGATTTTCGCTTGTTTCATCTTATATAAATATAGAATCACGATAAAATTTCTAGAGTTGTTCTTTGAGAGTGAACGAAAGTGAAATAACAATTGGGTATATCAATGTCTTCATTGTATAGTTTACTCAACAGATATTCGAGACCGACAATGTATACAAACTGAACAACCAATGCTTTCCATTGCGATCTATAGGTTTGGGTAGACCAAAACAATAGACACCACTTGTCACGAAAATGATATGAGTTTTCACTGAATTTCACTTCAATTCCATTCAAACTCAGTTTTGCTTAGATTTCACATCTTTGTTGTAATTTGATTCTCTCTTGTGTCAACATCTTTTTCATCATCATTTGTACGTGTGTGTCTTCACTGCCTTTGAGAATAGTTATGATTTTGAGTCTAATTATTATTATTATTAGAAATATTTTATTGAATTTTTAAACAATACTCAATTTTGCCATAACTTTGTATGATATTAGAAAATAAATGTTAAATCTTTAAAAATTAAAAATTAATTGAGTACTCTATAAATTATATTTAAGTAACGATAACATAACATACTATTATAAAGTTTTAACAAAAATCAAACAATATTTTATACTAACAAATAACAGTTGATTAAATAATTATTTACATTGTTTTGTGTTTTGTATGAAACTCTAAATTAGGTTATAATACAAAAGTTAATTTAATTTATTTTCGGTACTAATATATATATATATATATTTATTTCTGTGGTTTTTGTTGTTTTATTTATAAAGAATCAAATTCATAAATTTTGTTTCACATAAAATTAGAGCACACTATAAATAATTATCAAAAGTTAAATTAATTTATTTTAGTTACTTATATATATGTGTGTATTTCTGTGGTTTGGAATCAAAAGTAGCAGAATTATTAGGTATTAATGTGCGCATGCTCTGCAGTTTCTAAGCAATACTGCTATTCGTATAAACACGCACTATTTATGAACAGCTATGCATTCTCTACTAGCATGTGACTCATATAGCAGTGCGGTGTTAATTACTACGCATAATTTTTTCTTTGTTTACTGTGCGGCCGTTTTGCGTTTCGTCACTTTTTATTAATTTTTTGTGTTTTCGCGTTATTCGGGAGAAAACAAATTATAATTAAATTGTTTTCTAATTGTTTTAATTAGTAAAGAGATCTCTTATAAACAAACTTTTTAGAAAATAAGTGAAAAGTTTGATTAAACCAAAACAACATCAATTGACATCGTTTTAAGGTAATTGTAAATATTTTTTGATTTTTGAAATGTAATTATCATTAATTATCTAAATTAATTTAATCATTTAAGTCTTTTTTTTGTTGCAGGACATTGAAAGAGGTTATAATTCAATAGAGCGCGCTTTAATATCCAAGAAATCGTTTCGAACAGAGGTAATCGAGTGTGAAGCGAAAAGCACATGTAAATAAAATATTTTACGAATTAAATGAATCTGTAACTGATTATAAAATTCAGTTTTATTATTTTAGAAAGATAAGATTAAAATCGGATGATCTTACGTCGTTAAAATACGAGAATATTAAAAACGGCTGCTCTTTCGTCCTAAAAATAGATAATAGAGATTGAGGTAAAAATCATGTGTATTTAGTGTATGTATTATCAGCTAAACTTCTCTTGCTTTCCCTTCTTTTCTTTTGTTCTTTTCTTTTTTATATATCTTACTTAAAAATATATTATATATTTGCCGTTTAAAGCACCTTAAATATAAATGAAATTAATTACTTAATTAATTAAAAATGGAGGTGAGAGTATACGATACTCCTGCGAAAAAATCAAAGTACAAAGTATTGAAAGATAAGTCGCATACGTATAAAGTTTTTGAAGGCGAAAACGGAAATTTTTGTCAATAATGGAAAATTGATTAAACACTGATCTTCATATTCCGTTATATGACACATCGCAAAGAAGGACATATCCAAAAGTTATTGAAAGTGCAACGACATTGGCGTCATCATCACAACAAATGAGTTTCCACGCGAACAGATATAACCCTAATAAATATGTGCCGGAAATCTTAAAGTATGGGCCAACGATTACAGCAGAAGAATACGTGTCAATACCAATAACATCAATTCGTAATTATTATAAGCCTGGAGAGGTCCGTGAAATTCAACGAAAACAATCGGCTTTGTATCAAATACGACAACCGAAAGAATACAGTTCGTTGCAAACCAAAAGATCTGTTCATTATCAGATTGAAGCCCTTCACGAAGAACAGAAATCTTTGGTTCAGGCTAACAATGCAATTAGACGTGAAAATATTTCTATCAATAATGAGTTGCAAAGTTTAATTCAAAAAAAGAATGAAGACGATTTAATCATCAGACAAATTGAAGACTACACTAATAATATGGCAAAAAATTTTTCGAACTACGATAAACTAAATTCAAAAGAACTATTATTGCAAAATCCAAAAGATAAAGGCTATCCCTTTCTGCATAATTGCGTTTCATTAATAGATCTTTCTTTATATCTTTGCGGTAAAGAATTGTAAGGGAAACTAGACGAAGATGGTTTGCCGAGACCAAAAATTTTTGGAAAGGACAGAGTGGCGCATAATATCGAAATGGATTCTCGATATACATTTAAAAATCTCTTGGAAATGTGGAGAAAAAATGAAAATCACGGCAAAAAAGTTCGTGACATCATCACAATCGATCAATTAAGAGATTGTATGTATATTACATGATAAGTTATTATTTTTGTAGTGCTACTTATAATAAATTATTATTGTTTCTTTTTATTCAATTAATTAGTGTGCGAAATAGAACTGTATGAACGCAAACTGAAAAATTTTAAACCATTACACAACAGGACTGATAAAAGCAAGAGTGTTATTCATGCGTTTTCTCCGGAAATTGACAACTTTAAGAAAACTGTTTGGAATAAAGCTTTTGACGACTTGAAAATGTTTAAGAATGTGCATAAATATCGCAGTATTCTCAATATTGAGAATTTAGGAGTTAATGAACAGGAGGAACAAGATATTTAATTTAATTTAGAAGTATTTCGAATAATTTGATCAAAACTTCGTTTTCACGTGACATTTTCTTTTTATATAAATACAATTTTATAACCAATTAATCATTTGTTTTAGAAAATACATTTAATCACATTTATTAAGCCATTACATTCATAATATTATCTTTGTTTGAATTTTTTTGTTTAATTAAACAAATAATAGTCAGTTTCATTAATTTTTTAACAAACTAACAGAGATTATGTTTATATTTAACTAAATTCAAACCATTAAACCATAATTATCATGTTTTTTAAAAAGTTCTTTTTTAATAATTAAATAAATTTTAATAGGAAATCTTTAATCTCTATTTATTAATTATTTTTTTTGTATTTTTAAACGTGTGACTAGAAAATGGCGTTGCGTACAAAACTGATTTGTGTGTACTCAATCACTCGCCGAGAAAAAACAAAAATCAATATAAAAAATTTCGAGATTCAGCAACCACTGATCTGAAACCTCAGGAAATTACTCAGGTAATTTAATAAATTGTTATATTTTTATCATAATTCTTTACCAGATTTACAATGATGTGCGACGTGAATTTTTAAGAGATAGAGTATACGATGAGACTATACTATCTAGAGAAACATCAAATAAACCGTATATATATCACAAAGATACTATTAACAGAATAAAAAGAGAGTTGATCCTAACAGGCACATGGAGAAAACAAATGATGGCAGGAATTTTATACTAGCTACGTTTGACGATGGTAATTTAATAGAATAGTGTTTATACAATACACAGAATCGCTTCTGACTCGAAAATTCTTCATAATGCATTTTCAAATTATATATCATTTAAAAGATCTTTAATAGACCTTTTAAATTATGTCTAACTCACTAAACTTTGATTTTTGAATTTAGTGAGAGAGACGATTCTGTAAAAAAACAATCACTCATAATTCAAAAATTCTTCATAATGCATTTTTAAATTATACATCATTTAAAAGGTTTATTAGAGACCTTTTAAATGATGAATGACTCCCGTTTCAATTAATTGTTGATTCCGAGTAATAAAAGAAACAAATATTTGTTTATAATTGAAATAATTTTATTGGTTCTATTTAATAATTTTTATTGGATCTACATAAGAGTTACCAAAAAATATCTTTTAAATTTACAATGTTAGGTAGGTTGTCTCCAGGCTATATCTCGAATCTATAATTGAAGTTATTGTCCAAATTTGAAGTATTTTGTACATTGGACGAGATCTTTACTTTTTTAACATTTTTAGTCTCGAATTCTTTAGTTTCGTCTGGATCGGGATCGTTACTTTGTTTCTCTTCCGAATCACTTTCGGCTTCAGTTATCGTTGTTGCAACACCGTTTTTTTTGATTAAAATAGTTAGAAATGCTTGGAAGTGTTTACCATCTAATTCACTAATGTATAGAAAATTAATTTAATTTATTATTTTATAAAAATAGTTTTTAACTCACCAATCCATTAATTGCTTTTTTGCCTTGTCTCATGTCTTGAGGCATTCCTAGTTTTGTTGCTACTTCAAGTCTTTTGTCAGTGGTCAATTCATAAAATTTATTAATATTCCGGGTTTATTTGAAATATTGCACGAGCCACTTTTTTGGAACTCCGTTTTAATTAAATATGGCTTTCCATTACCTTTTTACTTTTTCGTTGAATGAGAAGATGGTTTTGACGAGTAATTTTAATCCATTTTAATTATATTTTCACCATATCGCCCCGTTTATTTAACACATTATGCAATCCTAGACATATAAGCAATTAGTATTTGTTTTAATTAAAAAGAATAAATTATACCTTCAATATTATTAATAGTACATTGGCACAAATTGTCATAATGATTCCACATTTCTCTGTTAAAACGTCAATTTATATCGTCGAAACATGTCTCAACAAAATAATCAAGCATTTCGGAAATATGAATATGTAGACGTTCTTCATAAATAACGTCCCATAATATATATAAATTAACTAGTGGAAGAGCTTTCAAACATCTAATTTTTTCACATCATGATGATCTGGATCATCAACGTTTTGATAAGCTCTTGCCAGTCCAAGTTCTTGACTTTTTCTCCAAATTGCTTGCCCAAAATGGAAGATGCATACTCTAACAATTGCTTTATACTGTTAATCATTGCCATTTCAAAATCATTTTGCACAATTTTCGGATTAAACTCCAAGCCCAAAATTCGACATTCATTAGATATTCTTTAAGTAATCTGCGATTTTTTTTAACAGGCAAAACACCGCAAAATACATGAAATATATTTTCATTAATAGCACAATGAATAGTATACAATTGAGAAAAAAGTGATGGTACAGATTTTAAAGTACCATCGCAGTAAACTACAGAGGCTTCACAAATCTTTTTCAATAGTTGAGGTAATCCAAAAAGAAGTTAAATGAGATACATACCTCAATTCTACGTACTTCCGACTTCGAATTGGTATTCTAGTATATTTACGTTTAGTCTATCAACTAGAAAATTCGATATAATATAGTTGTTTGATACGTCATTTTAAAGTTCTCTTTAAGACCTTTCAAATGACCTATAAAACATATTAAAGCATTGCAAATCATTTTAATAAAATATATATTGTTACGTCCATCAACTGTCTCTCGCCAAACATTAGTTAATAATAACTTTTCCCTTGAAGCAGATTCCTGTGTAAGGTTTTTATTTTTTTGTCATTGTAATTCCTGTGTAATTGTTGATTTATAGGAATTATAATGTTTATTGGCGGCTTCTCGTGATGATCCAAGTTCTTCTGTAACATTTTCCCTTAAGAATTCTCTTCTCAAATCATTATAAACCTAAATTGACAAAAATAAGAATTACTTAATTTATAACTTATATTATTACATGTGGACCCGGTTTATGAGTGTCACTGTTACTAAACGTTTTTAATTAGCTTTAAACTTTTTTGTTTCAATTGACACTTTTTGTGGCGGATGAGTATGATTTGCCAAATCGAACTTATATGGTGTTATCAAGAGTACCACGCGCTTCACAATCCTCATGTCACTTCCAATCTGAGTTTGCCCCTCTATTTTTGGTTTTTCGGTATATATAAGTATAATTGCCCATCAAAGAGAAGTAATTTACCAACTCTTTGAGAATCAATAAACTCGATATTTTGCATTTTAAATTAAAATATAAACTATTTGATGAAAACGTGTGATTGACAACTAGTTTTAATTCACAATATTTTTGTACATAAATAACAAATATAAAATGGCGATATAGTATATCTTCCTTTAAAACTACTCGAAAAGCATAAACTTTAGAATGAGAATATGAGTTAAATTCACTCACTTTTCTCTAATACTTTCTTGCCTTCTATTTGATTGGAAAAAAATCATAAAAGTTAAACTTAAAACTTTAATTATCGCAAATATGTATGAAAAATCTGTTTAAATTTGTAAATATGCTTAAAAAATGCATTTATACTACAAATATTCCAAAGAATAAAAGCATATTCTTTTATCTAATTCTCCTCAAAACATGCTTTTTTTCTTTTGCTTTTATGTGAAAATCCGCTCTTTAGTTATAACATATACCGTAACTATATTTACAATATATCTTAATTTTCATATTAAGACTTTTCACGCGACTCAACACATTATTGTAACATTAATGATGTATTAGTAATTATCAAACTTTTCCCAAATTTCTTCATAAACCCCAAATTTGTAAAAAAAATTCGTTGAAAATTATCGTTTAAATCCGATGAGTTTTTGAGACCTGTTATATTTTGACAAATTTTTAGAAATTTGTCGATTAAATCATATGGATTTTGAGTCAAAATTTTTGACGTTCCTCTAAGAAATTTGGAACCCACTCCTCTGTCTGTTAATTATATAATTCGGTTTCATTCGATTAAGAAACAACAATAAATTGCATTAAATATTTACTAATTAAATGACGTTTTTTTATACTATCGG
>JAQIVF010001622.1:0-13401 GCA_034698365.1 Steganacarus magnus | reverse complement strand
CTCTCTCACTCTCTCTCTCTCTATACAGTACAATCTATAAAATTATAGTGTAATATATATATATATATATATATATATATATTATCTTACTTCATGTTAGATATAGCATGCATTTTGTTTACTATGAAAATTGAACACTCAAATAAAAGATGTGCGAAAACCATTTCGTCAAGTCTTTGGACCAATTTTTGTTTGCATTTAAGTAAAAGAGAATTCATTTTCTCATGTTTTCCCCATTTTTTTCGCTCATTCGTTCAATATTCAGCGTGAGTTGATATAATTCAATGTTGAGAGTGAGGGTGGGAGAGGGAAAAAAATCTATGCTAAATAGCATAGATTTTCTGGGGAACGGAGGGAGAGAGAAGGAGAGAGAGGGAGAGAGAGAGAGAGAGAGAGAGAGAGAGAGAGAGAGAGAAGTAGTAGAGAGAAAATCATTGAACTTCTTGTGCATGCATTCGCATATAGATATCTTTTTTTGCCAGCCGTAGGCTTTATTACAAATGGTAATCTTTGGTGCTCCTGTTGAGACATTATTGATTTGTATTACCCAAGAGTTCTCGTTTGAGGATCACATTTTGCAACAATACCTTGCCTCCACTGTAACATTTCTTTATTCTTGTTATAGTATAAAAAAGACAAAATTTAATTTTAACGTAACGTATCAGTTGTTTGTTACTTATATATATAACGCGCACAGCGCTATGCATGCTATGGTATGCAATGTATGCCATGTGATGCCTTGTGTTTGTTATTTCCTTTAACTTTATATTATTCGCTTTCACTCTCTCTTTATTTGTTATTTTGATGAAAAACTATAAAAAAGGGAAATCGAAATAAAAATCACGCTAAAAGAAAATAATTTCGCAAAATATGTCTCTTTTCTGTTATAATAAGTCTTTCTATTTTATACTATAAAATTTAAATTTTAAAAGAAAGACACCCTTCGATGAACAAGAATATTATGAATTTTTCTGGCGATATATTAAATACTTAACACTTTTCTGAGTAAAAATTTTATATATGCATAGAATATATATATATATTTGAAACTTTAAAATTTTTTTTATGAAACTAAAAACAGAAAAAATTGACATTAAACTACTTGTTAGAAATTTGAAAGACTTTAAGCTACAGTCAACATATATCACTAAATTTATAGCGCATTCAGCTATATATGTATATATGTATCATCGCTAGTGAATCCTTTTTTACCGCTTTATATTCGTTTTAAAAGAGTAACAAGCAATACATCATCGGGTTTGACAGGAACCAGACCAAAACGATTTGCATTTGTGAACGCAATGCACAACTAGTTTATATAACAATATTTATATGACTTGAAGGGGAGATTGAGGTGAGGCAAGCGTTCGCAGATGAAATGCACACTACAAGCACTTTATAAAAAGGGTTAATCGTTCTCTATATGATAGCTAAACATTTTTATTGAGTGGAGGGCACAACACATTCAGTGTATGTGTATGTGTGTGTGCAGTGAGAGTTAGTTAGAGTCAGAGTTAGCTTACTGTTCAGTTAACTGAGATCGAGAGTCTATGTGTTTAAATGAAGAGTGAGATTGAGATTCTTTAGAAAAAAACATGCGAAAGTTAACACCAATTTCTATACAAGTAAAGCACTATTACTTGCATTTGCCATTTACTTCATGTCTCTTTTACTTTTATGATAGGCTTGTCGTGTACTTGTGAATAGTGATTATGTAAAATAAGGTGATGCCAGTATAACAGTATATAAGCTATAAATACCAGTATACGTACAGCATATAACTTATATACAGTATATATATATTGTATAACTTTATAAAAATCCACGAAACAGTCCGTCAATCATATCGGAATCGGCTGAGTCTTCTTCATGTGTAGCTCTAACGTTAATAAGTGGTGCAACTTCTTATCTGCATTTCATTAGGGGTATAAGCTTTTTGCGAGAAAGCAACGAGAAATTTTTTTAGCGGTATACAGAAAAAATCGTGAAAATTCCCACTGAGACATACAAATTTGAAGATCATATAAGTTTATATTATGAGAGAGATATGCGAATATGTAAACCTTATTTTTTTACTGCTTCTCTTTTCGCATCTCTCTCTCTCGCTCTTTCCCAACATTGCAATGCAAACTATAATTTTTTTGTGCATTTCTCTCGATTTAATTCAACTCGCACTTACGGCTTTGCATTCATTGATTTTTTAATGCTCGTGTGAGGGAATTTGTGATGAGAGAGAGAGAGAGAGAGAGAGAGAGAGAGAGAGAGCAGCGATGGGGACTGTAGTGAGAATGGAAGCCGATTTTTTTCTTCACTTCTTTTAGTATTGAGTTGCAGTTTTTGCTCATTGCTCTCTAATATTACAGTTTGCTTTGAGCCGTAAAAAATGCTTGTGCTAAAGTAATGCCTTACTGACACATACACATACTCTCGCAGTAGTGAGGCATTGGCGCAAGCACTGCACAGCACAGCGCTATGAGAGCTTGTTTTTAAGCCTAAAGCTTGTTAACTCCTTTTTCTCAATACGACGCTATTCCATGTTATTAGCAGAGGACGAGTCTCTCTCTGTTGTAAATTATTGCCAAATTACTGTACATGCAAATGAAGCTTATATAAAGTATAGGTTTAGAATTAAAAGAAAATGTGACGTATAATGAGAAAAAACTAGAAAAAAGCAGTTGCGAAGCAATATCGAAGGGAGTGCAACCAAATGAAAAGAAAAGCTTGAAAAAAAACTAAATTAATTAGAAACTTTTATCGGAGTCATCCATCTTAAAAGTTAGAGACTCTAAGTAAAGTGATTAAAAAGTGAATTTCACTTTTCGATTTGAATTTGAAACATAAAACAGCTTTACAGTGGGTGCGCCACAAAAAGCAGAGACAACTTTCAAAAGTAGTCATAAGTCGCATTGAGTGAGAGAGAGAGAGGGAGAGGGAGAGGGTAACCATCACTACCACCCACTGATTTCTATGGATGACACTGAAAAATGGACAACTGTGACCAGAATATAATTTGTGTGATTCTCGCGAATGATATGAGATGCTAGTTTGAGCATATCAATGAACAGAAAAAATGCATGTCTCACATGGTTAGGCATTAGCAGTGCCATCGCTCTGCACCAGAAACTACTGATAACATTCACTATTACATACTATATTGTTATACTTTTACAATCACTTCAGCATCACTTACTTCGTTACTATTTTCAGTTTACTGTTCTTCATGTATATTTGATGTCCAACTTTTTTTCTGTTTCGTTTTTGTTTTGCTGCATACATATATATTCTATATATATGTGAATAGATGGCTGCGTTATATTTTTTGGTCATCTCATTGATTGATTGATTGAGAAAAGAAATTCTGAGCTAAAACTTGTAGAATTTCATGTTCACTGAGATTTGATTCCCCCGTACGATACACACTGTCTCTCCCTCTTTCATTCGCCTTATACGCTCAAATGAATAGCAAAAGCGAAATGTCATATTTGTAAGTCAAAATGAAATAAAGAAGCGAAGCAGCAGTGAACGAGAGCGAGTGCGAGAGAGAGAGAGAGAGAGAGAGAGAGAGAGAGAGAGAAGAGTGTTAGGTTAGATGCACAGAAAAGAGAATATGAGAGAAATACTTTCATTTTTTCTCTCATTGTTTGAGATTAGACATAAGTAAAGAATAGAAAAAGAGAGAAATGGGGGAAAACAACATCAAGTATTGAAGTGAAATGAAAAAAGTTATAGTATTTTAAGAAAAGTTGAGTTGAGTGGACTTTTTAAACATTTAATGCGTTTGCATCACTAACTAAAGCCGGATCTCATGATAATTGCATATACTTGAGAGAAAACTGTAAATTTAGTATTTTACTTGTATTTTTATGTCTCTCGCATGCTGTGATGTTTCATTGAACACCTGAGCCCGAGTAAAAATCTGGTAAACTTATCTTAACGAGGCATCAAAAGTTAGAGGCAACAAAACTCATGCGAACGCAAAGTGTAGTTTGGGACCTGATTTTTAGCGACGACGACACGCTTCTTGCATTGCTTCACGAATGCATTCGCAACATTGCCATTGCCTGCACCGCAACACACACACACACACACAGCACACACACGCCCTTACAACCAAAAGACATGAATTCTAATGCCACTAAATGCACATTTTTATATCTTTCAATGCCATTTCATTGCTATCTTTATGTCAAACTTTTACTAATTGCGGTGATCTTTATTTCTAAATTTATATCTTCGTTTTTTCTTCTCTCTTTTCACTTTCCTTCGACCCGTTTTTAAACATTTAGCGCAATCAGTAAATAGTGGATCTGTCCCTTCAGTACCAAACTCGCCGCAAGTGGCACAGAATCCTGCAGTACTTCAGCATCAACAGCAGCAGCAGCAGCAACAACAACAACAACAACAACAACAACAGCAACAGCAGCAGCAGATTCAACACCAATCGCCGATACAAGTGCAGCAGCAACAACAACAGTCATTCTATGCTGACACTAGTAATATGTACGGCACACCACTTAGTCTGCTACAACTGCCGCCATCAGCGCTTCCGGAGATTACCAGCAAATTAAATCAGTTTGGTATTAGTAGTGTGCGATTCATGCAAGACGGACGAAGTATAGACGAACTGAGATGTGTTATCAGCGATTTAGACTTCAAAATGATCAATGAATCCGACATCGAAGTGGGCTTTACGTGCAAGAAATGTCACATGACATATCCCGCAGAAGTGCTCTGTTTGGGTCACCAGCGCGCCAGTTGTTTCGCTAAGCAAAGCGCTGACATTAAGGCAACACTAAAGTTAGTACAAATTTATATCGAGTGCCGCTCGTGTCACGAAAAATTTGCTTCCATTGTTGAGTACAAGTTCCACTGCGATTGTGATAGACATATAAAACGGACTCAGAAATACGTGCGCGCGAACGTCAACACTGCGCCCCAAACGCCGGTCAGTTTATCCAACGTCAACGCCATGAACACGATGAACGCCATCAACACTATGAACACCATGAATACCATGAATACGATGAACACCATGAACACCATGAACAACATCAACTCGATTACGTCGAATGGCGGCACACAACTGGATAACGCGTCAAACCAACTGAACGATATGGCCACACTTTTTATCAATGGAAACGATGCAAATTTGATTAATTACTTGACAAAAAATATGAACGTTGCCGCGCAATCGGTCGCATTCAATTCAATAAGTGATGCCAGCCATTGATGCTATCAAAATGCAATAATAATTACTATTTGGGATAAAAGAAAAAACTTTTGTTGTCTAATACATTGATTGTTGCAAATAAGTTGATTAATTACTTGTTTACACTATATAAAAAAAACACAACTATACTAAAAGCAAACAAAGTTTTGACAGTTTGCTATCTTTTTTAGTTTTGTTCATATTTCACTCATCACACTGTATGAGATGAAATAAAAGGATAGGAAAAAGAGAAGAATGGGGGAGAGAGAGAAAACTATAGAGAAAAGAAGTTAATGTTGAATATAATATAATATTATATATATATTGTGTTCTCCTTTAATTAACACATAACAAATATTAAACAAAACACTTGCGCTAAAAGCGAAGCAGAATTATAACTATTGCGCTGAAACACAGTAAAAGCAATTATATCAAAAAAAATATATCAAGTTGGGCACAAAAACAATATGAGAACATTAATTAGGCTGACATTAGAGAAAAACAAAACCAAAACGAAAAAACGGTTAATAAGACTAATACAAAATATATATATATGATGATGATATGGGCAAACAATAATATAACATATTATTATTAATATAAAAAAAATTAGTATTATTATTATTTCTCGACACAAAAAAAATATTGATAATAAGAAAAAATAATTAATACTAAAAAACTCATAATACGTTCCTAAAGTTGAGGATAATGTTTTTAGTAAAAACTTGCGGGTCGTTTTAAATAATTGCAAATAACTAAATAAATAAATTGCGTTTTATTTTGATCATAACTTGAATCATAAACTGATATAAACTATAACACAAAGTTTTTCTATCCTCAACTTTCAACTAAATAAAAAAAAACACTATTTCCAACTATTAAAAAATTTAATAAATAAAACAAAAAAAATATTATTACTATGAGACAAAAACTGTCAATCAAGTTCCTGCTTTTTTATAAAAGAAAAAAAATTAAATATTGTATTAGAATAAAAAAATAATGCATTTTATGGATGCGCTCTACACATATATAAATGAATCGAAGGTTTCCTTTTAAACAAAAATTATTATTACTTTTTCCCCGAAAAAAAATACAATTTGTGTGATTAATTGCTCTCTCTTTCTAAAAAACACACATATTTAAATAAAAATTTCATTACAGATAAAAAATACACACATACATACACACACACAGAAAACATTTTACATAGACATGAGATAAAAAAAATATACATAATTATTGTAATAATGTGAATGTCGTTTGTGTCGATCATAACACAGTATTTTAGGAGCAGCAAGAAAATAAAAAGGTGTTCTAACGAACAAACAAAATGTTTTTTTAGCGAAAAGTATACACACACATATACATACACAGACAGACAGACAGACACGCATTCATTCAGTCTCTCTCACACATAAACACACATAAAAAACATTTTAAAAAAATAATTCTCAATCGCATTGTAATATTTGACAAAAAAATTGAAACATTCCTGGGTTTCAAGACTTAGTTACATAAATAAGTAAATATATATATATATATTATATAAATATATGACAACGTATTATCATTATTACTATTAATAATTGTACAATTGAAATATTAAACTCTCGCCTGAAAAATATATAATACATATATATAGTTTCGGCGAAATTCCAGTTCCTATTTGATGCTAAGTCAGAATTTTAATGAAAATAAGAGACATAACATATTGTTTTTTCTTTTTTCTATATACTACTACTAATAAAAGAGCGATTAAGTAGATAATTACGATATGAACCCCAATTAAGAACATTTTTATTATCTTATTATTATTATTATTATTATTCACACTCCGGTGCTTTTTAATTACGCAATTTGTTAATTATGTTGTGGAATTTGAGGTGCATTATTAATAATAAAAAAAACATGTTGCGTGCAATACTATCCACCGACAAAAAATTGGATAAAATAACTCTGGTATTAAATAAGACTTTGAACTCCGTTTTATTTTTAATTATACACTTTTTTTATATATGTTTTACATTTTACCCGCTTTTCTTTTTATATAATTTTGAGGTATACAAACATCACACAAACAGACACATTACGACACATGCATACGACATACAACACATACACACAACAACAACAACACTGGAAAAAAATGTGGAAAAAACTTATTAGTTATACAATTAATTGCTACCGTAGATGAAAACACACACATATATTAATTTTAAAAAATATTTAACAGTAGAAAAATTATTAAATGTGAAACTAGGAGATCATGATAATTGGAGGTTATTTAGTGTAAAAAAACCTGTATTTTTTACACATTATTTATCATGAAAAATTTTAACTGTAAACGGTATGGTAGTTGTGCTTTTCAAAACAAAACATATACTGATTTTGTGTCACCCTATCCCTGCTTATTATTATTATTATTATTATTATACATTATTTAATTTTAGATAATTTTTCTAAAAAAAAATTTGGAAAAACATAAAAACAATATAATATTCATATGATAAATAATGATTTTTTAATTTAATATATTTAAGTATTAAGTTTTTCTTTTCGATTAATTTTTTTAATTAACCAGATATTTAAAAAAAATGATATAAACAGATTAAAATAATAACAGAAAAAAATAATAAAACAAATAATGTGTGGTCCGTTGAACATTATATTATCGTCTCAAATTCTACCTCAGACTATGTAATAATTAAGTAATTATTTAAAAAGAAAACTCTGCACTTATTAATTATAAATAATGATAAATGAAAACAAAAGTTCCTAAAAATAATAAAATTTTTAAATAAAGGACCGCATATATTGATTCCTAGTTGAAAATATTTTATTAGTATTTATTCATTAAAAAATTAAAAAATTTTATTAATGGAATACTGAACGGTTAATTTCGTTTACAAATGTTAACCATGTATGGTCTTATATTTAATGTTCAACATTATGAGCTGTTTTTTTTTGTTGGATTTATCTTAGCATTCATTTAGTTATTCAGAATTATCATTCATACTCTGTGTTTTTTGTAAGACAAAATTTTTGGTACATCATTGTTAGCGAACACAGATGTGTACAATTTCATATCATATTGTTTTAGTATATATATATATCGTAGTAAGATATGTTCGTATATTCGTATTAAATAAGAGAATAAATTCATTTTTTTTCTTCGCTCGCTATCAATTACATTTAGAAGTATGCCTTTTAGTTTCAGTGTTGAAGAGAGATATCAGATAATTGAAATTCTTCGAGGAAAAATGTTTTGCTTTCTTTAAGTACGCTTAATTAAAACTTGAATACAAAAAAGTAGTTAAAAAAGAAAGAAAGAGAAAAATACTGCAACATATTTTTGCGAATCTGTGTAATGGTTTTAATGCTGATTTTAGTTAATTTTTTATCTACTCATTCATTCCAACGCGTAATCAGAAGTCGCATCTCTTTTTTATGATCTCGAACGGCAGGCCAGGAATGTTTCTTCCTTTAACGGACCAAATCTGTGTTCAATTGATAAGTTTAGATATGCCATAATTTATTTATGGCAAGAAAACGGGCATTTATTTGATTTGGCGAAGACACACATCTATAGCATTTCGATATATATATATATATATATATTGCGAAGACGTGCAGCACTCATACATTCATTAGCGGTAATTGTTCTCATATATTGGTATATAATAAGTTAGTTATTATTTTAGTGGTGCAGTGCTTTGCTTCTGCACACCACAACAAAGCAAAACTAAAAAAAAAGTAAAATATAAGAAAATAGTGAAAAGAGAGAAAGAGAAGTCTTAAGTAAATATTGCATTTTTCGTAATAACATTGATGATGATGATGGCCTAAAAAAGAAAGTAAATGCTAATAAAGTTGCGTGTGTTCAACACACACACACACACAGAGAGAAAGAGAGAGAGAGAGAGAGAAGAGACACACACATAGATACAGGCAACTGTTATCTGCTGCAGCAGCATATTTATTATTAAAGTATTATTTTCTTTTATTTTCGCCCCTTTTTGCAATAATAAGAAATGATAAAAAAAATTACTGAAATGCATTTATTCTTTTAATGCTTTTCTTTCATTTTATATCTGTATTGTTTTTTTGTTTACTGCGCTATTAGAAAATGTTATTGAAACTCGCTCTAAGAGAGAGAAATTATCGATAATTCAAGGTTACCGCTAGAAATAAAACTACAGCTTATTTGCGTAATTTACCTCAACTTCGTAAAAAAATTGTAATAATTTGCTAAAGAAAATGAGAAAAACGAGAGAGACTTTTCGTATAATAAATAAATGGCAAATAAGATAATTTCGCTTTTATTGTTGTTAGAGCGCAACTATTTTTAACTTGTGAGCTAAACATTTCACACGCATCCAACCGTTTCGCCTCTGCATTTCTCGGATCCCAAAAATACCATCATTTGGACAGCAAAACTCGCTAAAACTTCTTTTTTTAGAAAAAAAAATGGTTACACCATTACGAACAAATCAAAACTTTTCGCCTCTCTTTTGTTATTTTGATTTTTTTCTGATTAGTATTTTTAAATAATAGTTATATTGGTATTTTCTCTCTATCTTTCTTTTTTATTTAATTTATTTTATTATTCATTTATTTATTTAAAAAATGTATAATTCTGTTTTAAATACAATAAACTCGCAAATACGAAAATAACCGTCAATTATGTATTAATTTTATTTTTATTTTCTTTTTTTCTAAAAAAAGAGAAGAGAAAAATTTAATTAATATTCAAGTTTCGTAGCGAATAAAAACTTGTTTGTCAACTATTATAATCGCACCACAGAAAAAGGTAAGTTTCACTATCAAGAGAGAGAGAGAGAGAGAGAGAGAGAGAGAGAGAGAGCAGCGAGAAGTTTCGTGCGCATTATATATTATATATATATATAAACTAAATAATCATTTTACAAATTATTTTTTAACGAATTTGTGTGTGTGTGTTATCTTAAATATTAATAAAATAAAGAAAAATTTTAGATATACACAAAATTTATATTAAAATCCTTTAGAAAATGAATAAATAATATACTTTATTTAATACATTGTGTCTTATGAATTATTAAACCAGAGGAATATCATTATCACTATATCTTAATTATCCCCGAAAACATTATTAATGCCATGAATGGCAATGCATTATTAATAGCACCCAAACTAGAAAAAAATAGAGATTCTCGCCGAACAACAAAATAAAAATTAAGCCAACGAGAGAGAGAATATAATATAATAGGCTGGCAAAAAAAAACTTTAGCTTTCATTTATATGCCATTATTTATAAGCGAAATTAATTTAAAAAATTGCATTTCTTCTGCAATTAATGTTCATATTTCTTAATTGAAAACAACATTTTGGGTCATTCAGTAATAATTCAATTTTGAATAGACTCTAAATAGGGCTTTTGTTTTTTTGCAAATCCATAATATAAAAGCTTTTTGTATTTAATGTGTTTTTTTTTCTCTTCTCTTCTCTTCTGTTGGTGGCTATACCGCAGCTTTCAGCTGTACCAGTAATAATAACGAGAGAGAGAGAAAAAAAAAACCCAAAATTAATTAATTGAATTTTTCTGTTCATTTGATTTGATGCATCGATTAATATTTCAACAATATATATATTCCTGTGTACCGCCGCATCATTAATATATATCTGTTAAAATGTTTGTATAGGTTTTTGGCGAAACTTGATAATAGAAAAATGGTTTGGAGATTAATTGGTCTTTAATGGAAATAATGTCATTATAGAAATTTTTTACTTTTTTCAAAAATAGAATATTATATGCTCATCGATGCAAATACTACTACCACTACCACTACCACTACTACCACTGCTAGGCTAGCGCTGCAAAAATTTTTCATTAAAAGGACTTTTTTTCAGGAGAGTTTAATAAAAAGTGTTCAGAATTTGATTAGTTTTCTATAAAAAGAGATTTTTATATATATATTATACATATATTATAAGAAGTTAAGGTGTATTCAAACTACTTATATAATGTAGTCTTTGATAGTTTTTTAGGTTTAATCTTTTGAACTTTTTTTCAATTATGTTAATTTTAATATTTTTTTATATATTACACAAAAATCAATGATCAAAAAAGTTTTTTTTTCTTTCTATCGCACATTAGAAGCTTATATGAATTTCAATTCAGAAAAATTTTATAAAATCAAATAATATATCGATTTATTTAAACTTATAAAAGCATATCTAAAAAAGGAAAATAAATTTAAATATATTGCTTAATGAAAAGTTTTGAAAAAGAGAGAGAGAAAGAGAGAGAGAGAATATAATTTCTGTCAACAAAAATTCTAAAATAAATTGAAAAAATTTAATAATATCTAATTTAAAAAAGTTTTATTTTGTTATTATTAAAAACTAGACAAAATAAATTAGCAATTGTTTATATAGTAACACATAGTATTTTGAGCTGAAAAGTTCAAATTATATTAAAAATAAATTTGTGAACTTTTTTGTTTTGCTGCTTATTTATTTTGCTTACAGTTTATCTTAACACACTGCGAAAAATAATAACCTTATTACTCGCGTCATTAAAAAATCTCGAAGCCATTATTATGTTTTTTTAGAATCGATTTAATAAACATTAAATAAAAATTAATTTGGTTCTGTGTATATGGGTTATGTCGATTTAAAATCGCAGCGCAACGCAACGCAATACAACAACCATCCAAATACACGCGAAAACATAAATTTTCTTTTACTTACAGGTTCAACATATTTTTTGTTATTGTTGTTTATTTTGATAAAAAGAGACAAAATCATGAATTTGGAATAAGCGTGTGTTTTGTAAGCGTATCCCAAGTATACGAGATTTATCTGATAGATAAAGGAGTAGTGTGTGTTGTGAGAAGAATACTATATAAATAAACAACAATTCAGATTTTTATCATATAAATATATGCGCGTAAAACCGCATTATGATGAGGTCAATTGTGAGGCAATTTCAATAAAAAATTAATGAAAAATGATAAAATTAATGCATAATTATAGTGATTAAATTAATAACTTAACTATTAATTAAAATACTTTTTTAAATCTATGTTAATTTTTTATGTTAATACTTATAGAGTAATGTTCTTATCATAAACATGTTTAATCAAACTTTCAGAATAATCATTGATTTAAAAAACAATACCAATTGCCTTTGACGGTAATTATCTAATTTTCAATCATTACTTTTTATTGTTAATAGTTATTTATTAAAACGATTATTACTGAGTCTATCCCAAGCATATAGAATCGGACATTTTAAATATAATCAAAAATTTCATTATTCAAGTTTTATTAAATTTCTACTCGGAAAAAGTTTGGGTGGTATTTCAGAGGAGCTGACCAGTGAAAGAAATTAAGTTTTGATTACCAAAATATTTTTAAAAATTAACTTTAAACAGTTAATTACAAGTAATTTTTACTTTATTTGGTCAGAGGGTTCACTTAATTACCAAAAAACAATTAAAATTAGAGCTGCATTTATAACTATTACAAAATTAAAATCCAATTTAATCATAAATAAAGTATATTTACTCTGAACAATCCTGTTTAACGATGTCCTGTTTAAAGCTCTTTTATTTTATAAACTTTTGATATGCAATGGTTCTAAAACTCGATGGAATGCTAAAAACAAGAGCCGAAGTGCGTTTTATCTAATAAAACTATTTTAAATCAATTTGAAACTATAGTTGATTTGGATCGATAAAATAAAGAGAAAAAATATGAATTTCATTGCAAAAAAATGTTTTAGTTTCGTAGAAGATTTAGACTTAATTAAATTTTTATTTTGTTTTATTTGTGCATTTTTATTAAAATCTGATTTATTCTGTTTGTTAGTAATAAGTAATTTTGAATCAAACTAAAATAAATTATAAGGATTTACTTACAATCCTATGTTATTTACGAAAAAAAAGTCAAATATTCATTTTAAAGTTTATTCAATGTTTTTATTGAAATTTAACAATAAATGTCCAAACATGTTGGGTAATATTAGAGGTAATATACCTCGCATGTAAATTATAGTACATATTTTTGAAACAATTGAAGATTTTTCGTATTTATTTTCTGAAAACAAAACAACTTTGGCAATTTTCAATGAACTGATTAATATTGGATTAATTAAATAGTTTATTGTTGTCTGTTTTTACACCAATCGCTATTACTTGGCCAAACTG
>JAQIVF010001621.1:0-13404 GCA_034698365.1 Steganacarus magnus | reverse complement strand
AACAGTCACGAGCGATTAGACCCGAATTGTAGTCAACGTACTGTCATTGGCACGTGTGTTCGATTCGCGTCTATCATAGAGATGCTAAAATAAATATGGATATTATTTTATTGTTTAATGATTGTTTAGTGATCACTGCTCAGTACGTTCGCTCGCTCCCCACTTACTATAATTTTAGTTTTTATCTGATATATTTTAATATTAATGTCGTTCATGTGCCATTTTCTGCTTTAGTTCAGGATTTTTACTATATTGTGGCCAAAAGCGGCATAATCCGGTTTTAATATTAATAATTTCCGTTTACCCTAGTGGCATATGCCGGTTATTATAGTGACATAAGACGATTATAAGTGGCATTTCACTGTTAAAAAAGTGGCATATGCCGGTTTTAATAGTGTAATAATCAGTGATTTTACTATATTTAAAGGCAAAATTGACATATTCCGGTTATTATGACATTTTAAAATTATAATTGTGTCTCAACCTGGGTTTTATAATATATAACCGCCCAAACGGGATCTGTACTTTTTTACCGCCAAAACGGGATCTATACTATATTATCGCCCAAAGTGGCAGATGCCAGTTTAGTCCGGGTTTCATACTATTTTACCGCCCAAAGTGGCATATGCCGGTTTAGTCCTGGTTTTATACTATATTACCGCCCAAAGTGGCAGATGCCGTTCTAGTACGGGTTTTATACTATATTACCGCCCAAAGTGGCATATGCCAGTAACTCTCTTCATTAGTAACGAGGAAAATCCCATTATTAACATAAAGAAAAATCTCTTTATTAGTGTCGAGAGAGCGTGACAGACACACGGACAATCCCAAATCCATATACCTGCCTTGATTTTATCGAAGTCAGATAAAAAATTAGAGTAAAGGGAGGTAACAAACGTAGTGAGCAAGCGACCATTAATAATATATTATTAATAAAATAATATCTATATATCTACAAATATTAATACGAAGTCAGATATTATGACCGTTACGATCTTGTTTAAAATTAAAAATTTTCTAGTCAATTTTTTGTAATTCTATTTAATTTCTATATTCATTAAGTTTATTATTTGTATATTTTACAATTTTTAATTTTTCTTATCTTCTTTTTCTTTTGTTATAATTTTTCATTTTTATTTTCTCTTTCTTTTTATTTTTCTTTTTCTTCTATAATTTTTTTAATTTTTTTTCTTTTGTCCTTGAAATAATTTTTGTTGTCTTTTCTTTTTCATTTCTTTTCATTTCTTTTCATTTGTCTTTTTCTTTTTTAATTAAGAAAAAGAAAGAAAATAATAATTTCTTATGGTTCTCTTTTTAAAATCATATATACAATAAAATTAATTAATAAATTAAGTTTTACACGCTTAGTGAACACAAATCTTAAGGGAAAGAAATACAGTTATCTTATTTAATATTTTTAATAATATTTTTTATGATAATATTTAATATTTAATTTTCATTTTAGTTTTTTGTAAATTATTTATTACAAGAAATGTCAAAATCATTTTTCGTTTTTTTATTCGCCTTTTCAGCTTTGTTTAACAAAGAAAATCTTTTTCAGTCATGAAATAAACATTATTTTGATTAGTATAAGACAACATTCTAATTAAAATCGTCAACCACAATTGTACAATTATTAATTTTTTGAATTTTATAAGTTTATATTTTTGTTAAGAACGAACCCAAACGATTAGTCTGAACCCTAAAAATATCGAGAGTATTTAAAAGATATTTGAGGAAATTTTAGGTTTAAATTCATTTAGTTTTTAAAATCCATATAAAATTTGACCAACACTTAAAACATTATTATTTAAATTCAATATTTTTTATTAAACTTTAAATTTTTCAAAATTTATATAGAAAAAATAATTTTTAGCTCAGTTTCTTATTGATTTAACACTAAACGTATGTCTGTATGTCCGCAGTCCTCTTATGTCCAAGAAGTCTGCCACATACAAGCTATATCTTTATATTTAGCATGTAATAGACAACTTTATAGCCTAATTAGTTATATCATTATAAAATATGAAATGATGTAAAAACATATATCTATATTTTAACAGTTCCTAGCCATAAATATTAAAATATTTTTCAATAAAATGAAAAGAATCTTTCATTAATTTATTTATTACCTAAACTGTAACAGTAATTTATAATATATGTTCTGTTTATTTCAAAATTTTTTCAACTAAAGTTTTGGATAATCATTACCCGTATAATTTATAATATATATTAATAAATTTTGATTCTTTTTTATTTAAAATCTCGAGCAATAATTATAATAGCATTTTGTGAATTTCTATTCTAAAATATAAATTAAATTATATTCTATTCTATTTTCAATTAAATTGAAAAGAAATATAATATATTTTTCGATATAGATTTCTATTATTAGTTTTAATTATCTTTAGCTGAGAAAAATTATTTAAATTTATATACTAGAGATATGAATGATTTAACTAGTGTTGTATATTTTCGGTTTTTTAAATTTTCTTTCCTTTTTCTTTTCTTTTGTTGCAAATTTTCATTTTTCTTTTTAATTTGTATTTTCATTAAGTTACTTATATGTTACTTTATAAGTTCTCGAATTTAACTACTTTTTACTTTTATTTTTAAATATTCACTGATATGTAATTAATGTTATTTTTCTTTTAATTTTTCAGAAAAAGAAAAAGAATAATAATTTCTTATTGTTCTCTTTTTAAAATCAATTATACATTAAAATTAATTAATAAAATTTTACAAGCCAGTCAGAGAAACCAAATATTAAAGGAAAAGAAATACAATTATGTTATTCCATATATCATATAAATTTTTTTATGATAGTATTTAATATTTAATACGAAGTTTCATTTTATTTTCTAAAAGATTGTCAAAATCACTTTTCGTTTTTCTATTCGTCTTTTCAACTCTGATTGACAACCAAAATCTTTTTCAATCATGAAAGAAACATTATATTGATTAGTTTCAGACAACATTCTAATTAATATATCAAACCACAATTTTAAGTCTAATAATTTTTTGCATTTTATAAGTTTATATTTTTGTTAAGTTATTATATTTTTATTTTTATTATATAAGTTAGTTATTTTTTCAATAGTAATAAAAATTTCCTTACATATTTCTCTAGAAAAATTATTTAAAATATTATTTTCAAATTTACTTATCTTTTTGCTCAAATTATAAATAATTTTTTCATTTTCAATAATCTTATTATTTCTAATTTGTATTTTTTAGTTGCTATGACACAATAGTTGTTCTTCACTAATGGTTTTAAATAACAAATCTTTAGTACAAGATTATTCTTTAAACACTTTTTATTGAAAACATTATGTGATTTAACTCTAGCAAGTTTTAAATTCAGTTTTTCAAAATCACGCAATAATTTATAAGGAGACTAGCCATAATTTTATTTGATATGATTAAATTAAATATATATGATAATAAATTTTTGGTAAAGTTACAGTTTCAAATTAATGTTTGTTATATTTAAAAAAATGTAAAATTTAAACATTTTCCAAATTTTTTATTGTAATCAAAATATATTATATATCACTATCACACAGATTTAAAAGAATCGAAATATTAATGCTGTGTAAATTATATAATTATTGTTTATATTGCTAGAAAAGCACTCCACTTAATAATAAACAACTATTGGTTATATTAATAAATTATAACTAAATTTTTATTGTTTAATCTATTGTTTCATTTATTACAATCGAAATCTATTTTCAATCGTAATTGAAAATTATTGTAATTCGTTGAAATTTAAAACTTTTAATCGAAATTTAATTGAATTTATAAATAATTTTATAATTTTTATTTAATTTAATTTAAATAAGGATTTCTTTGATGAGTTAATTGTAAATTTATTTAAATTGTAAAAGAGAATTAAATTAACAAAACTTTTTCATTATTGTCTATCATAAAAACTCTTTAGTAAAATGTGAGATTTATTTTGTTTTTAAAACAGTAATCTTATAAATAAAACAAAATACAAATATGAGTAAATTTATTCATACTTAACACAATGGACACTTGTCGAATTAAATTTAATTGAAATTCTATATAAAAAATAGATTTTATTTATAGAAATTACAATTCGATTTATTTATAGTATAGTCTAGAGTAAAGTGTTAAAAAATTAGTGTTGTTTCCATATGAAATTTCTATTTCGATATTAAAAATTCTGTTAATTTAAATACTATTTCTATTTCTATTTTTTGATTTATTTTAATGTCGATTACATTTCTATTTCCATTATAAAATAAAATTTAATTTCATTATTGATTTTTTCGTTAAATTTCAAATACATTTCTGTTTCTATTTTATTTTCTATTTCAATATCGATAATTTTTAGTTTACTGATTTATCATATATAGAAAAGAAAAAATATAATTATGTTTAAAATAAATTAATTAAATACTACTTTAAATCTGTTTATAATTTTCAACTAGGTCTACCAACTTGTGCAACGGTGACTGTGTTAACAATCCATCGATATACAGTGACTCCTGGGTATGTCTTAAGCATGCGATAGCAGTCAGTTAGTTTGTTGTTGCGTCCGACTGTTAGGTGTGTCTAACCTTTCACATTAATTGAAATAACAAATTTTAGAATATCATCTAGAGTGACATTACCAAAGACTGAACCGAAAATATTTTTATTTATTGAGTCTATTAGAATAAAATATTAATTTTAACTAAAAATGTGAGCTCTCTATGAATGTGTCGTTCTTGTTTAAAATCAAATTAATTTTTAAGAAATTTGCTCGTTTTGATTAGTATATTTTTCGATGAATTGACTATTATATTGATACCAATCGAGATCTTTATTTTTCTTTAAATAGATGATTCAATTTAATTTCAATTACCTTTTTTCACTTATTTATCTAATTTTGTTATTATTACTATTATATATTACTTTATTATGTTATTTTTGTTGCGTGAAAAATCACATTATTTAAAAATTTTAGAAATCATTTCAATTAAAATAGCTTAAAAAGAGTAACAAATATGTTAGAAAAATTAAAAAAGTTATATAATTTAATTTTTAATGTCAAAATTAATTTTTAAATTCGCATAACTGTAAAATTGGGAATAATATAGCAAATTTTCTTTAAAACGGAAAGAATCGTGAATTTATAGAAAAAACATTAAAAAAGGGGAAAACAGGATTAATAAAATTTAGTTAAATTTTATTAAATTAAGTTATTTCTATGATTTTTAATATATTCCCGAATAACAAAGTCTTTATAAAAAGCTGGTGTTTCCAGGTTTTTCACATCCTTAATCATATATTTTATATCTTTATTCTCCTCTTTTATAAACATTTATTTAGACATTGTTAATGCAAATAATTTTATCTAAGTTAAATCTATTTCAACCATAAGTGTTCAATTTTCATATTTTTTGTAAAATCTGTTTTGTTTTTCGCGATCTTTTGAATATGATTAAGTTCCTAAATTTAAAATTGCTACTTTCATATTAAAAATTTCAAGAGTTTTCATCTTAAACAAATTCTAATTAAGATTATATTATTCGGTATAAATTTAATAGCTTATCAAATTTAATTTTTTATCAAAACAAATATATTTGGATAACCCTAAATAATTAATTAAAATTAATTATAAAACATATTGTTTGTTTCTTTAAGAGTTTTTTAGGTAACTATCTTTTAAAAACTGTACATTTTACATAAAATGCAAACTATCATACTGTTTCTAATGTCGTAAAGGTGTAATTGGCGGGGAAACACCCTTAAATTTATTAATAAAAGAAAATTAGTATAAAATCTATCCTAATTATATAATATTAATTTTAAATACTTTTTATTATATTGTTAAATTTTTTATTTTAATTAATTTTATAAAATATCACAAATGACATTATTACAAAAATATATTAGTACTTGTGTTGTTTTCATTCTTTATTTACATTTAAATTCTATTTATATTTTGATTCTAAACTTATTTTAATTGAAGTTTTATTCCAATTTTGATTTCAATTACTATTATAAATTTATTTAAAACAGAAATGCAATATTTGTATAATAGTAAAAAAATATAAATATGGGTTAATCTAATAACAATACTAATTAATACTGTTTTTTAGTCTAATAAACCTCTTACTACAGTTAATAACAATCGTTGTAGGAATTGAGTAATTTTATTTTTACATTTTAGAAGTCAATAATCGTAATAAAACTTATTTAGTTATACTTTTCTCGTTTTTTCATTAGATTTTGCTTTAATGAGACATTAGATATGATTTTTTTAATAACATTGTAAGCATTTAAAGAGAGACTTCAACTCGGATCAACAGTTTCGTAGACCAGACTTTAAGTCGACTCAATAAAACAAAGGGAACCAAAATGAAAAATTAAGTGTAGCAAATAATTCTTATTCATTGATTAAACAACACTAGTTAACTGATTGTCGGAGTAGCTTTTATAAAATATAACTCTCTGAAAATAATTTTATATTAATTTTACTTACTGACAACTTTTTAATACATACTCTAAACACGATTACATTTTATCTTGATTAATGTTACATTTTTTTAGAAATTTTATTATTCAATTTTTTCGTGCTTATAAGATTGATCTATTTGTTATAAGATTCTAGATTCTGTACTTATTTTCTATAAAAGAATTGTTACGATCCTGCGATGACAGTATCGTTAATATGTTCGAATCTCTAATATCAATATCACTGCAACTATTAACTAACTATAACTTTATTAAACGCACTAAATATTAATACAATTGAATGTGAATAATCGCTTATATGACACGTTGTTTACAGTGTTGTGTGCTCACTGATGTGAGTTACGTTAATGCTAAGTACATAAAGAGGAATGCTTAATGAAATAACATTGTAAGCGCTTAAATAGGGGTTTAATAGGGTCTTTTTTCTCACCTTCTAACCGGCTTAAAACCTCTTCATTAACTTTATTTACATTATCATTTTTAGGGCATAGTATTGAAAAGTTTGTGTAACTATCGATATTAATAAGTGAAATTGATTCACCAAAAATATCTGTTACTATATCATTACTTAAATGTATCATTGGAATGATTATTTTTGTTTCATTAATATCAATAGTTGGTAATGTTCCATTACCAAGTTTTAATAACCAATTAGGAAATGAACTCTCATTGATGTTTGATGTTCGCATATTTTCTCTTAAACTTAGTTTTGTAAATGATTTGAATAAGTGAGAACTTTTAAGACATTCTGCTTCAATTTGACTTCTTGATGCTTTTGGAATAACAGGTAATGTCTGTCTAAAGTCACCTCCTACTACTACAACTTTATCACCAAAAGGAATAGTAGGGGTTTCCATTATATCGCGCAATGTTCTATCAATAAGATTAAATACTGAATTAGAAACCATCGAAATCTCATCCCATATAATTAAATCACAATTTTTTATAAGTAACTTATCTTTGTTACTTAAATTACATGTCGAGGTGTTGTTTATTTTTAATGGCAATCTAAAAGACGTATGACATGTTTTTCCTTCAGGTAAAAGTATTGCTGCAATACCTGTGTATGCTAATGTCATAACATTTTTACCTCTTCCTTTTGTATAATAGTATAGTGTTTCATATAAAAAAGTTTTACCAGATCCTCCTGGTCCGTCAATAAAAAAGCGCTTATTTGGATTTCTTTCAAATACTGCTCTCATGATAAAAAGGCCAGCATTATTTTGCATAGTATTTAATTTTGCCTTCATTAAATCTCCTTTATTTATTAAATCCTGCAAATTAAGTTGTTCATTTGTCTCAATTATTAAACTTTGATTTGGAATTGGTAAGCTATGTTTTTCACAGGAAGTTCCTTCTTTATTTAAACATGTTTGAATGTTCATAAGGCACATATTTTCAGCATATTCTTCATTGTAATTCATGCTTTCACTTTGTAAAAAGTCTTCCATCATATTATTTTTAAAAGTATTCCATAAAGTCAACGGATCACTTGGTTCTCAGTGAATGAGAATAGTAATAAACAATTTTCTTAATTGAACTGGCATCATCCATTGAACTGCTTCGCTCATACATAAGTCCCATTCATTATCGGATCTTAAAAGTCCTCTTAATCGAGCAGCTTCTTGATAATTTGAACACCTATGTTCATCAACAGTTAAGATTTCTTCATATGAAGTAAAGCCAGGGAATCGAGTAATTATCAGCCTTAGGTGATATAAATCACTGTTTCTTGGTGAAACAGCTGGTAGTCTTCCTATTGTATTAAAGTCAGATCTGCGCACAGTCCAAGTATTAATGTGAGGTGCGTTTTTGTTCCACACATACTTCTCAGGAATATTATGATATAGGATTGTCCTAGCTTGGGAATCTCTTTTGTTGAGTTCAAAATATTCCAAAAACATAGATGACCTTTCTCGTGCTCTTCTTAAAGCCTGATCCTCTTGACCTTCCCTATAAGGCACGTTGTTAAGGCCAGGTAAATGCAATTGCAATAAATACACCGCGTGTTTGGTATCATGCATAGGATTTGAAAATATTCTCCAAGCAGCTTCAGGTGCACTAACATATCGGGTATCTAAATAATCTGTGATCTCATCGTAAACCAGTTCATTCACCCCATTTGTCGTAGTCGTTCGCAATTCAATATGTGCTCTATCATGACCTTTATGACAATATTTGTAAAGATATTTGACACCTACTATTGAGGTACAAAATTCTACGTTTATATGAGCGTTGAATTTACAAAGTAAATAAGGATTATATGGAACTACAAAACCGTTATGTATTGGTTTATTTTTTAATAATATGTTTTCGGCAATATTACAACGCCTCCGGTATACTGGATACCCGTTAACATTTGCATTCGTTTCATTACAAAATTCTTTTGGAAATTGTTTACTACATTTGGGCACAGTATTGTTTGTCATGCAAACAGAACCTGGATTAATAGTCCCGCAAGGTCCATGTATCATGTGTCCCAAAACTAACTCTCTTAATTGGGGATTATCTTCTGGAGGAATTTCAGCTTTAACAACAGTATCAATTGCTTCAGGCGTTAAAAATTTATCTTGTAGTGTAAATAAGCAATGACAGTGTGGTAAACCTCGTTTCTGAAATTCAATAGTGTAAATGTAAGTAATTACTTCACCAAAGATTTTTTTCTTAACAATTAAGTTAATAAATTCTAGTAACTTTTGACAAAATACCCGAGATATTAAATCTGGTCTATCCGCTGGCTGTTGTTTAGGATAAAGATTTCTTTTAATTTCTGGCCAATTTGGATTGCATGTAAATGTAATAAATAAATCAGGTTTGCCAAATTTTCTTACTATTGCCATAGCGTCCTGATAATTTTGCTGCATATTGCGTCTGCTTCCAATAAAAGAAGATGGTAATATAATTGGTCGCCCAATTCTTATATCATTATGCTCTGCATTAAAATTTGTAACGTAATCGTTTAGACCTTGATAGCTTTCCATACGTAAGTCTGCTTGATTTAATTTTAAAAAATTTAATCTGCAAGATTCCATCATTACGTATGCGTGGCAGAGATACTGATGAAATAAGCGTCCACCATAATGCAATGGATTAAAAATATTTTGTCTTAAATATTGGAATAAAATTGCATTGGTGTTAATGTATTGTGAACAGAAGTTGCCTGATTGTGATTATGTGGTGTGTTTTGCGTCCAACCTAAGTCACCATAAGGGAAAAACAATATAAAAACAAAAGGATCTATAAGAGGGTTTGATGAAAACAACGTTTGGCATTGATAATTATTCCTCGGGAATACTGTCAACTTAATATTAGAGGGTGGAGCTCCATCATCGTCCGTTGTAAATATTATAGAAACTTCATCAACTCTAGGATGATTATAGCGTCTAGAATCAGATTGAGGTAACATAGCAAATATAAGCTTAATTTCATTTCTTGAGACTCCTTGTTGATTTATTTCTTGTTCCGATACTTTTTCACTCAATGTCTTATAAGCTTGTATAAAAGGATTATCTCTTCTCAATACAGAATCAAGTATAGTCATTATTTGTCTGTCACAATCTTGATTCTCAACTCGTGAAAATCGATAATTCATTGCTTCATTTGGATCAAGAATGTACAGTTGTGCATATTTAGGAGCATTTGTATCTAAGTTAGATGTTGCTTTGTAATAAACTTGTCCTTGAATTTTATAAAAGTATGGACCATGTGTATATGGCACATGATGTGTTACATTAAAAGAGGCTAAGGCATTAGCACTGTTGAACGAACGAATATGTTTATGAAAGTTTTCATATTGTTGTTTATATTCATTATTAGTATGACTATCTTCTTCACACCAAACTAAAAGTTTTTTCAACTCTGCAGGGTAATTTGTATTGAGTTGAGTTGTAATCTTTCCATTATGACAACAGTTGTGCAACTCAGTACCTTTTTCAGATCTGAAGTGCAAGGCATGGCAGTGTTGACACTCAACATTTAACTCACCAAAATCATTCACGATAGGATTTTGATAAGTTGGGCTTAATAATGCAGCGTTAAAAAATCCTGGTGGTCTTGCGCGACGCTCTCTAGCTCTCTGTGCATTTTGAGCTCTTTGTTCTTCTGTAATGTTTGCGTAACGGTCTCTAGCTCTCTGTGCATTTAGAGATCTTTGTTCTTCTGAAATATTAGCGTAACGTTCTCTAGCTCTCTGTGCATTTAGAGATCTTTGTTCTTCTGAAATATTAGCGTTACGCTCTCTAGCTCTCTGTGCATTTAGAGCTCTTTGTTCTTGCGTGATATTTGCGTAGCGCTCTCTAGCTCTCAGTGCTCTTATATCTCTCTGTTGATTTTGCGCGCTTGACATTTTTAATTCACTTGAATCCGGTTACTACGATTCTCCGCTACAGATAATTTCCAATCTTTTGTTAATTGAAACACTCAACAGTTGTTGCGACCCTCTCTGTAATTGCGACCCTCAAGGTTAATAAGGCCCTTCAGGTAACTGCGACACTCCAGGTAATTGCCAACCTCCCAGTAATTGCAACCCTTCCGATAATTGCGACCCTCCCGGTAATTGCGACCCTCCCAGTAATTGCGACCCTCCCGGTAATTGTGACCCTACCTGTAAGTGCGACCCTCCCGGTAATTGCGACCCTACCTGTAAGTGCGACCCTCCCGGTAAGTGCGACCCTCCCGGTAATTGCGACACTACCTGTAAGTGCGACCCTCCCGGTAAGTGCGACCCTCCCGGTAAGTGCAACCCTCCCGGTAATTGCGACCCTCCCGATAATTGCGACCCTCCCGGTAAGTGCGACCCTCTCGGTAATTGCGACCCTTCCGGTAGTTAAGACCCTCTCGCTAAACCTTCTCTCTTTTAAATTTTAAAAATAAAATTAAATTTAAAATTAAAATTAAAAGTAAAAATTAAAATTTTCAAAAAAAATTTTTTTCCCGTCTGTTTGTATGTCCGTCTGTTTGTCTGTCCGTCTGTTTGTCCGTCTGTTTGCTTGTCCGTCTGTTTGTCTGTCCGTCTGTTTGTCTGTCCGTCTGTTTGTCTGTCCGTTTGAATTGTTTGTTAACGCAACGCATACCAAAACAATCACTTAATTGCAAATAACACAAAATCTCTTCACACAAATCACAGCCAAGTCGATCAAACTTTTTTAGTTCACTATCTATATGGAGAGAGTGAGATTATGGATTTGACAATATCTGTCTGTTTGTCCGTCCGTCTGTTTGCAGTCCTCTTAAGTCCAAGGTCTGCCACTTAAAAATATATCTTAATATTTTTTTCACACAAATTGTCACCAAATCTATCAAAACTATTTGTTTGTTTATTAAATATGAAATGTTTGAATTGTTTGTTAACGCAATGCAAATCAAAACAATCACTTAATAGCAAATAACGCAATATTTCTTCACACAAATAATCGCTGTTAAGCAGTGAAAAAAACACAAAAACATGCTTTTTTCAAAGACATGCGCGATAGACATGGTTAGAAAAGAGAGAGAAACGCGTGCGGTATTAGTATAAGTTATTGATCATTGAACAAACAAAATTGAATCAAATAAACTTAAAATTATAAACAATTTTTAACTGTAAACTTTATAAATTTTATAATTTTGAATAAACAACAACTCCAATTTTTTATATTTTGGCATTGTATGGAGTGGAGTTGTTTCAATTTCATTTTTGTATATCATTTTATTTTCAATTTCAATTTTTAAAATTTGTTAATATCAATATAATTTCAATTTCACATTTGAAAACTTTTACTATCAATTTTAATTTTAAGAAAATATATCAACAAATTGTTAAATATTATTAATTTCAATTTCCATTTCTGTTTTTTACAGTTTTTTATTATAGGCATAGTTACACAGAGTCCGAGACTCTAGGGTGGGGTCGAAAACAGAAATTCTTGATTTTTTAGGGGGGGGGGTAAAACTCACCGGATTTAAACGGCATTTTTTTTTCGGAATGTCCAAAAATGATTTTTTTAAAAATTTTTTAGAAAAATTTAGAAATTGAAGGCTTTTCATTTAAAATTAATGTTTAACGATAAATTTATTTATAAATTATTCATTACCTTTTAGCTTTAATCAAAAAATTTAACTAACTTACTGTTTTCTGGGTCGCTTTCAGGTCTTTTTTTATTTTATTTTTATTTTTATTTTTGAAATTTTTTTTATTTTGATTGTATTATAATTTTGATTTTATCGAAATTTTTATTTTAAATTGTATTTTGATTAATCAAATCAAAATACATTTCTAATTTGTTTTTGATTTTTCATTTTGATTTTTTAAAAATTTTAATCAAAATTCATTTTTTTAGCAAATAATTTTAATTTTAATTGTAGTTTTAAATACTTTTTTCATTTTATTTTTATTTTGATTTGATTTTAAATTTTTTATTTTAAATGTATTTTGATTTTGATAAATTAAAATCAAAATCCAAAAATTCAAAATCAAAAACTACACTACTTTAACTAGTTTTATGTAGCTTTTTAAATGCTAAAGTTAAAGTGAAATTATATTTTACATTCACTTTCAATTATGCGAAAGCGAATTACAACTAAAATTTAAAAAAATTTTAAATGTCAAGCGTAATACAAGTAAAAATAAAATGATTTTAAATTTAACTTTCGCTTTCATTTTCGCTTTTTTTGAAACTGAAAAGCGAACTTAAATTGTAAGTAAAATGAAAAAGTGAAATTAAAGTTTTGATTTAAATTGAAATTGAAAGTAAAATGAAATTTAAAGTGGAAGCAGAACAACACTAATTAAAACTAATGTTGTATTGACCACAGTTTTTAATTTTAATTGTAGTATGATATTGATTATTAGATATTTTTTATCTGACTTCGATAAAATCAAGGCAGGTATATGGATTTGACATTGTCCGTATGTGTGTCCGTCTGTCCGTGTCA
>JAQIVF010001620.1:0-13409 GCA_034698365.1 Steganacarus magnus | reverse complement strand
TTTTATCTAATTTTCCTCAAATTATGCTTTTTATTCTTTTATATGTTTTTATGTGAAAATCCGCTCTTTAATAATAACATAAAATTCTTAGTGTTTAAAATTAGCCCCAATCTTATTATTTGACGAAAAGTATTGTAAATTAGTAACGGGTACTATATTTTTCAGACTTATATTTTTCAAATTTTCATAAATATTAAATCAATATTTATTGACAGGTTTTAAATAATATTTTTTCGAAAGTTCGACTTAATAGCCAAAATATTTCGAAAATTCTCAAGTTTATGGGATTGTTCCCGAAATATTCTACAGGGGTTACTCTAACCTAACATTACGCAAACTTCAAAAAAATTGTTTAGTTTAAATGAAAATAAGTTATTATTTAATAATAGAAATAGTTAATAATAGTTATATTTAATAGTATTGGCCATAAGAGGAGGAGATGATAGAGATAAAAATTTAGGTGTGCTTAACACTTTAAAGAGGTCCTAAGCTTACAGATTTGAGTTCGTCGTAAAATCGTTCGTAGTTCGTCAGTATGAGGCTTAGGCTTCATAAAAAACTATATGCTTATTCTCAACCTAAACTTAGGCTTTAGCAAAATACATCGTGGATATTGGAGAGCGTATAACTTACTAGAAAGTACAGTAACTGTATGTGACGTATGCCAGTACCAGAAAGCCGTCATTTTATATACTACCCTTTTTGCATTTTATTTTCAGTATATCTCTTTGTGATGGCTAATACGCGCTGACAGACGGACAATACGATAGCATTCAGAAGAGTGTAAAACTCGAGATCGATGGTCACTGAGACCACAACTGAATAAATAAATAAATTTAATTTAAAACTATTTATTTAACCACTTTTATCATGGACTACTAACTTATTTGCAATGAAGGGAAATTCTAGAAATTATTTAAAATGATTAAACGAAAAAATAATTTAGTCATTATTCAATACAAAAATTTAATTAATTCATTTCTACTTGAGGATTAAGGCATTGTTTTAAAATTGGAATTTTCCCGAAAGTTTTAAACCCGAACCGACCTCATTAAATTTAAATACGAACCCGTTCTGACAGATTTGCCAGGTACCCGACATTTCGGTACCCGTTTACAAGTCTAATACAAACAGGACCGAAATGGTTTAAATATACCGTTCTAACTCTTACGACAATATACACTAGTGGTGCTTAAATAAGAGAGAAATAATTTATTAAAAAAATTACTGTCTGTACATAACAGATTGCCTTAAAGACACAGTATAATTAATACATAAAGTACAATATTTAAATACATGGAGTCTTCAATTCTTATGTTAACTATTAAAAGAATTATTTTAAAACAATTTATAACTTCATTCATCACTTTTTTCTGATATTGAAGACTTTTCGCATGATATCTTTTCAGATATTGATTTTTCGGATGATGTCAGATAAGGTTCAGTGTTGCGTCGTTTCATTTTCGATTTCCTAAGCATTGTTGCCTAATTTTCCAAACAAATAAAACTATGGTTAGCACAAAAACTAACGCTAATTTTCATGTTTAACATCTATAAGCAGATACAAACACACACTAGAAGTTTAAAATGAATTACTTTAAGTGCTGATTTAAGAACTACAACTTCTCCGGGGCATTGAATCCATGGTTCACCATCCACTTGGACTGGCATTTCAGTGTTTAATCGAATACGAATCTACAACATTAATAACACAATTATATTTGAGCAAATTTGCATATTAGTTTAAACGAGTTTTATGATGAATACGATATTAATTAGATATACTATAACATAGTTTCAAACATGAGTGAGACATGAGTGAGACATGAGTGAGACATGAGTGAGTTGATATGACACTTACATGTCCTCCCTGCGCAATCCTCATAGCACTTCTTAAACCACTCTGAATCTGTCCCATATGAACCACTCCATTCACACCAACCACTTCTAACATGCCATCGTAATGATTTGGTTTAGAAAATTGATCATCTTTTTCTGGACCCCATGGATTGGCACCTGATCCCCAACTGTAGATCAAATTTAATCACTCACCGATATTAGATATGATATAACTTAAATTTAAAATACCTTAAAATATTCAATATGATTATGCCTTCAACTGGTGGCAGATTAACAACTTTGCCGTCGACTTCAAGTCTAATTTCCTTGTGTAAATCGCGCCACGATTTTCTGCTGACCATTTTTCTGAGACCCATTTTTACATATACTCCCTTGTTGTGCAATCTGAATGTAAATTGTAAATTGTTATATTGTAGTGAATTAGGTATCTGTTTAGCAATAAAATACATTAAGCTTAGCATAACTTATACTAATCAAATAGACTAAAAACATCAAAATTATTAATGTTTAGCTAAAAAATAAAAGTAATCTTAATAAATTGCTTTAAAATAATTGTCAAAATTCACCTGCTATTAAATTTATCGGGATTTTCTTCTCTAGCATTATGAAATCCAAGACAAAGATCGGCATCAATTCCAAGTCCAAAATAATTATTCATCACAAAGATAGCAGTATTATCTTCAGATGTAGAACCAGAACTGTTAGCTGGAAGACCGGGCTTTTCTTCAGTTTGTTTTGTCGCTTCGTCCGAATGAAATACTACAGTCCATCTGTCGAGTCGAATCTCTTCGGCATCGATAATATCTTTTAGCGCTGACATAGGATCTTCTTGACCAGTATATCCTGGTCCCCATCTTAAAACTCTGGCTAAATCATTGCCAGTACCTAATGGAACAATAGCACATGGTGGTGATTGGCACTCTGAATCTTGACCGACATTGTCAAGACATTGAAGGACCCATCCAACAGTACCATCTCCTCCACACACTAAAATTTTGTAATCTTTAATATGTCGGAAAACGTATAATCTAACAATAAAAAGCAAACATATATATTTATTTATATATAAAGTGTAATGAGTAGTGTGAATCAAAAGGACAATACCCGGGAAGTGGACCACCATTCTCAAGATCATATACTTGATAAGGATTTAATAGTTTACGGAATGATGATATCAATTCTAAACCCTGACAGCCACCGCTTTTTACATTTACAAACACTAATAGTGGCTAAATCGAAATAATAAAGTGCTAATACTTTTCAAAAGTGCATCTTTCTCTCTTACCCTAACACCTGGAGGAATCATGTCGGCCATTATATTTGGCAATAGAAGAACTAAAAGATTTTTATCATCATAACTTGATTCACGAAGCATATAATACGCTTTCACAGCAATATCCGCATTATCGTAAGTTACTATTAATGAACCATATTCGTAGTAAATGGGACCTATTTGTCGATATTTATATGCTGCAGAAAAAATCAACAATTATTTTTAAGATTTAAGATATTAATTAAATTTGAAATTTTTAGATTAAGGTGTTAACAATAGCAATCCTTACACATTAACCCTAACCGCGCTAACTTAATAAAATACTAAGGAAATTTCTTTAAAAAATATTGTTAACGTTACAAAAAATTTAAAACGTTACATTGTTAACGACCAAATGGTAATCACTAAGGCTTAAAACTTTATGATTTACTAACTTTAAATAGTAGTCTAATAATATCATAATTATGAGAAAAATAAAGAAACGAAATTATCAAGATATGAAGTAACGTTTATAAAATTAAAGTATAGTGAGGCCTAAAAATTAAATACTAGAGTTTAGGATTGGTGCTTCGCACCGCATTCTTAATTTAAATTTATTATGCTAACATTTTATTTTTGTTAATAAAATCTACTACAAAACATTACGCACTAAAAGTCTTTATTAAATGTTAATAAAAAAACTGCACTAAAATCTAGTCTATGGTTATTGTACTTCAGATAGAACTGAAATTTGGCTTTTGTGCATAATATGTCCAGTATTGTTGTAAAAAAATTATTTTAAGTTTTAACAACTATAACTTAAATTAGAATTAAGAAGAAAGCAATTACAATCAATAATGCTTTGCGCATTTACATGTAATTGTAAAGAAATTACAGTTAATTGAATAATTGCTTTAAAATAGCTAATATTAATATAAAATAATGAAATTTCTTACGTTTTCCTAATAATTCAACTAAAATTCTTTCATATTGGCGTTGTGATAAATTGGGAGGCAAATTGCCAATAAAAATGGCTACATTAGAACAATAAACTTCGTCAACTTGTTGCAAATAAAAACGTGTGTTTTCTTTTTGTCTAATTGATTCCTAATGCAATAACAATAATGGTTAATCATTGCTATATGAAAGATGTAAGCATAGCTTAGTCGCATACTCGCGCTAATCCTTTGATTATAGCCCATGGACTTTCATTATTATCCATAGTTCTCTCGTGGACAGCTGTCATAATCATTTAAGAATATATTAAATAGCAATAAAAGCATTAAAAGAATTTTTGTATTAAAAAGCAATATTCTATTGTATTCTAATTTCAATCTTACATCCTTTATCTAAAGATACTTCTACTAATCTGTAACGATTTAAATCACTAGAGTCTAAACCAAATTGATCTAATGATGAAATCATAACGTCCTCCACGCTTGTGTCGATTGTGACAGATATTACTCTATAAGTATCTGTAACACTATAAACAAATTAGACATAATTAAAAATTTATAATTTTATTAGTTTTTATAAAGAAGCATTGTTTTTGTATCTTAGTTTCACAATTAGACAATTTCTCTTCGAAATATAAATAGTTAAAGCAAAGGAAGATAATAAAAAAGCTATGTTAACACAATTTTATAATTTCCATAATTTTACTGACGCCTTGTGAATCAAATCTCAAATCCCATAGAGAACGAGTCAATTTTGTCACAATCATAGCATTGCTAGTTCATTATAACAAATTGTTATATTCTTTCGAGTGGCGCCTCATAAAAGCCGACAAAGAGCAGAAATTCCAAATGAACGAGCAATGAATGCTATGGTCACAATTATAGAAGCAACAATTACGGTATATATGTATTTCATAAAAATTGATTCATATAGATTAGCACTATTAAATGTGTAAAACAAAACTAACTGAAAATTTTTATTTCAAACAAAAATAATTGCACAATTAAATTAAAAGTCTTCAATGTGTGTGCCAACAACAAAACTAATTAATTTTTAAGATAAAAACTTACATTTGAAGGCAAGGAACACTCCTGTCAAAAACTCAAGAGAGAGCTCAGTTATATAGATTCTCGAAAATCATGGGGTAGGGTGGAGTAAGGGGCAATAATCACAATTTTTAAAACTTTGATTTTTTTGGGGGATGATGTTTTCCAAATTTTCAAGACGGGGCTATACTAGAACCTATGTGTCCTAAACTTAAGACAACTTTTGATCGAAATTTTAAATAAACACAAATTTTTCTATTGGAGGTACATTAATGTATAAATTACAAATAAATAAGATAAACAACTAAATTATTAAATAAGATAAACAACTAAATTATTAAATGTCTTACTTTAACTTTCCAGGATAAACTCTAATTGAGCCTTCGTCGGGATTTGGTGGTCGATACCTGGCATTTAGAATAATGGTTCATTAAATATACAATAAGTATAATAAATTAGCAAAAAGTAGAGTAAAAAAGAGAATAAGTTTTAATTTGTATGGTGGTTTGGTATTAGAAATAAAAAACTATGCAAACAATACAAGATGAATATAATACCTAAAATAAAGTCCACAACGTTTACTCTCAATACGTGTAAGACTCAGTACAGGCATAAATTCGCACAACTCTTTTTCACAGGAATCTATTTAAGTAAGAGTTACATGATTACATGAGAAAGTGAAACAATAATTACCATAAGCATCGGTAATGATGTAATGACGAGGATCATCATGAATATGGAATGATCGAAGACATGCAGCAATAATCTGATCTTTGGTGGCGCTTCGAGAAATTGTGATTGTCCTAAACGTTCTTCGTTTCATTGATGCGTTTCCATCGTACACTTTTATTGTTTCTAATATAACATACATATGTATATTACATTTATTTTCAGACTAAAATTGCAGCGTTTAAGTTAAATAACCCTATGTTTATGACTAATTAGCAAATTCGGTCAATTATTTATATCTAAATTGCATAATTCTAATACAGTTCTTTACTGTAAGGTAAGTATCGTTGTAATCCTTTTAAGTATTCTTAGTTTTTAAGCGCGCCGTAAGTATTCTAAGCATTTGCATTGTTTACAACAATAGTACTGAGATATCAAAGTACAACCAACATATTTTATGATCTATATGTTGTATAGATGGCAGAAAGTTAACCTCTAGACTCGGACCTGGACTCGGACTCGAGTCTTTTGAAGTCCAGGTCCGAGTTAAAGTCTTTGATGTCAGGAGAGGTCCGAGTCCGAGTTAACTCATTGATAGTCCGAGTCCAGGTTCGAGTTCTACTATAAAAGACTTGAACTCGGACCCGGACTCGAATATTATTTAAAATTGATAACAAAATTTTAAATATTCACTTTTTTAGAACTATTAGTTTATATTAGCTTTTTAACTTGCGTACATAATATTACAATATTTTTGGGCAATGTTGTAACTTGATTCAAATTAATATTTAATATCATTTTTTTACAATTGAGGTTCGGAGTCCGAGTCCGGGTCTTTAAAGGTGGGACCGAGTCCGAGTTCAGGTCTTACAAATCCCTTCGAGTCCGAGTCCTGAACTCTAGATTAGAAGTCCGAGTCCGGTCCTAGTCTTAGGCAAAGACCTGAAAGACTCGGACCTTGCCATCTATAAATTCATGAGAGCGTGTATGAAAATTAAATGTTACAGTAAGTGTTACAGTATAATCTCATTGTTAGGTTATCAATACTGGATTTATAGCATGACGAGGAAACTAGTGTTCGAAATCGGCGAAATTGTTATCGAATTTGGTAACGATAGCTACTATTCGCGAGCAAAAATTAACGCTATCTTCGAAGACAGTAACGGAATGATTTGCATTGTTATGCGCGACTTCTTGTTCTTCACTAACTCTGCATCACTTAAAAGCAAAACATTCAGAAATCCAGTTCTGTTGCAAAAATATTTGTTTTCGTGTCAAACATCTTATAACTACACACTAACGCCTTATAATTCTTTCACTGGTTTTGAACAGTACATGAAATCGTTTCAACCAATAAGAATAACATTTAAGAGCATTGATAACACAACTAATAACAGCACTCATAAACATAAACCTTCGAACACTACAACTGTACACGAATTGTTATCCGAAAAAGAAATCGAAGAGTGGAATAATAGTATATATGAGTGGACTGTTAAGAAGGAAGAGTTGCCGCGATGGTTCGTTATGGCCATGTTGTGCATTATAACCGTATTCTTTGTGGTGTGCATTGTGGCCGCTATTGTAATCGTTAAGCAAACGCGTGCGCTTAGAAAGCCATAAAATGCTAATACATTTGGTTTTCTTACAAGTAATAAATATATAACATTAATAAAACTCTATTATTTTCTTTAAGAATAACCGATGCGTATCTCATTTATCAAAACTTTAATTTATTTAACACTCGTTTTTTAAAATAAAAATCAACACGTACTCTACTGATGCTTTTATTTAACTTCAATAACCGTTTCAACAAATACACACACAAACACATCACATTCATTTTATGTCAATTTTCCAATTATAACATAAATTCTATTATTGAAAATAATAAATTATAATACATATTAACCATAAAATGCGCGACATTTGAATAAATGCAACATAAATATCTATGGATTTTTGAGTGGAATTTGTAAACATTGTTCATTTCATAGAACATCGCTGTTAAAGACATAGTGGTTCCCAATGACCATAAGAAAAACACACCTTTCAAGCGATCAATTTCTAACACAATAAACTCGAATTTAGCCATCCATTTATTGTACTGACGATTAGTAATTGATTTATCGAGACATTTCATCCAATGATTATAAATTCCTGATTCGATCAGAGATGTTATGCTTTGAATAAATTTCGAAAACAATAAAATAATTAAACCTTATTAATAAAACAGTTATTTTATTTTATTGTAACTCACAGTCTGTTGTTATTTTGAGAAAATTTAATATTGTTTTGAGAGGATAGCAGAGAGTAATAGCTTTTTCCGATACCTTCGGCCGAAATATGGAACTCATTCGATAATAGTGTTGATAACTCATTTTTATTATATTTACTGAACGCTTTTAAAACAGCAATATTTGTCACTTTAACATAATTCCTTGATTTTAATTTCTTAATTATATCTCGATTGACGGCACTTTTATTTTTACGTATCGGATATGAATCGATAAAATGTAAACGTTTATTGAATTCGGTCGCCATTTCCTCCTTGTTATCATTATTTAGAATATAGTTGTGAAAATTTGAAAAACGTATTGTGATAATACGTAAATTAGATCTTTGAAAAAGTTCCTGAAATGAATCAATTTTGTCAAATGTTACGCTTTTCATGAAAAACTCGAGTAAAACCGAAGCGAAAGCCGACAGCAATATTGTTGCGCACAGCAACCAAACTGTTAATGTGATTCGTTGTGGCAAACATTTAACTGCATTCAAATAATATTTTGTCGGAAATGGTTCTGATAGTAATATAGCACTACATCTCCATAATGTTTCCATTAATGATTTACATTTGCAGATCGTTATAAATAATGAAGTTATTATCAATGATAGTAATATCCCAATCCATACAAACACTTCAAAAGCTCCGAAAAAAGCAAATAAAGGCGTGTCGAATGGTTTCTGAAATGATACAATATTCTCGCCATCGAATTCCTCAATATATTTACTCATTTCTGGTTTGTATTTGTAATTATCGTTAATTTCGCGATAATTTTGCCGCATTGGCCACAGACCAACTGATAAATTGCATGAGTTTAGAAACATCAGCATATTTTCCAGTGTGTGAGTAGTTTGTGGGTACCTTTTGATGCTAGATTAACGGTTTAAAACATTTTTCAAATAATATTTAATATTTCTCTACATTTTCTTCTTACCTGTAACCGTATTTCAGTGACAACTCTATTATAAGCTTCGCTAACAAACCACACATTTTGTGTTTGGTTTGATTAATAAATGGCAAAAAGTTAATCAAATACGGACTTATTGTGTGAATCACTCGATTCTCATCGAGTGTTTTATTACTGGAAAAATTCACAACATTCCCCTCGCGAATATTATAACAGAAAAATTTATCAATCATCGCATTAATTTAACTATAACTTCAATTAATGATTAACTTTGACAATCACTCAATTTCGAGCTAAACCTCATACGATGATCTCCTAAATAACTTTCTAAAAAAATACAATTTGTTTCTTAACTATGATTAGTTATTATACGTAATACGCATAAGTTGCTCGCAATTGCGATATATTAATGAAAATGACGACCAAAATATAATTCACTTTTCTTGTGATCAACATTCATAACTACAGATAGTTATATATTTTGCAAGTAAATGTAGTGCCGCATAATTATATGATAACATTGATACTAAATGGTAATAAAAGTAGATTAAATTTCCAATTGAAATCTACTAATGAAATTAATTTTTATAATCAATAATCTCATATATAAATTGTTATTGACTCGTAATATCTTATATCATTATATAATGATATAAGATATTACGAGTCAATAACAATTAAATCTTATTGTTGCTAACATTAGAGATTTATAATAAAGAAACATGTTTTATGCATTAGTGATAGAAAATATTTAAATTTTAATTACCATTACCGTGCCATTAACGAACCCGTAAATACCGTTACCGTTTTGTTACCGGTGAAAAAACAAAAATCAAATGCCATTACCGTTCGTTACCGTACCGTACCACTATACCACTATACCACTATACCACTATCGTTTCACTCAACTTGAAACAGGAAAAATTTTAATATGACTTTAGGGGTCATAATATGTTGTTTATTATAAGTAATTTTACTTTATATGTATTTACTTTAAATACTTATATAAACTTTCCTTCAATATTTTAAACTCAATTCATTTTAGTCAAATTCCATTACCGTTCCATTAACGCAAGCATAAATACCGTCACCGTTTCATTACCGGCAAAATTATATTTTTTCTTTTCATTATGGTGCCATTACCGGAGCTAAATTGCAATATCACTACCGTACTAGTAATGCGGTAATGAAACGAAATTTTCTATCACTATTATGCATATAGTAGTCTATGAAATATATATTTTAGTTGATTTTTCTTTCTAATGGTTTATTACATAAATTATTAAAATTGAGTTGTTTACATGTTTACTAAATCAGGTAATAATACTAAAATAATCAATAGATTCGTTTGACAAAGCAAACCAGAAATAGTGTAAAATACTACAGTATATAGAGCCTACCGTATTACTAAAATACAGTGTACAGCACAGCTGCTGCATGAAGTCTACAGTAACAGTTTGTTTATACGGGCAAAAATAAACGCAAACTAGATTAACAAAATAAATATAAATTTACAGTTTTTTTAACGCCGTACTGGATTTAAACCTAGTATGTATTATAAAGAATTTTTTCACAGCGTTTAGTGAATTGCTTACGTGAATTGTCTACTCACGCACTCTTACGGGAAAACAACAAATGACAGGAAAATAAAAGTTACTGAAAACAATGTTAAAGCAATTCGAATAAATGGACAGAAAACTAGTTTTACTGGTAAAAAATGAATAAAATAATATACTGTTACTTTTAGAGTCATCACTTAAATTTTTAAGACTGCTATAATTTGAATTCAATTAATGTTTGCGTCATAAAATTACATTAACAGTTTGGTTGGTGTGCTGTCAGCTTTCACTTCGGCTTTACTTAGATTTTTCATGAAAAGCGTAACATATAGTGTGACCAACTGCTATTAGACAAAACCTTGAGACATTAAATAATTGCAATTATTTACCCGGGATTTGACCTGTAGTTGTAATTTCATAACGCCAGGAGATGCGTTAATTTCATAATTCCAAGGTCTGATGCCCACCGGGAGGGTTGGTCACCCCTAGTAACATATGACAAAATTGATATACTTATAGACCTATACAAGAAATCTAAAGTATTTTTTTATACAAGTAATTTATGTTATTTTTACAATTAACTCTTTAAGCGTTGTCTTTATAAAAACTTTTAATTATGTAAAATAAATAGAAATTGTGTTAACTTTGAAGAATCAATACTTTGGTTCTTGATTGCGGTCTCGAACACAAATAATTATTGATAGTCTGTACACCGAAAATAGTTATAATCAAGACTATTATCCCTAATCGTTTTTTCCGTATATGGATATATGTCATATGTTTTACATATTAATCAAATAAACAACTCTTTACATATACTTTGCTTTGTGTTTTGGATGCAATCATTTTTTTTATATTGTACTGTAATGTTCAACATTTACACAATAGTCGATCGAAACACTACTTATAAAAATTTACATCGCAACTGAAAAACAACACATAAATGTCAAACTAACGTTAGCTTATATTTGCAGAGTTTATTATTTTCTAAAAAATAAGGTTTTCGCTTTAAAATGGTGTCACACTTATTATTATCGGTATATCCTCACGAGCCATGGTTTGTATTAACGACAAACAATCAAATTTGCAAAGGAATAACGTGTGAAATGACTAAATACATGTCAAAATCGCTAAACTTTACGTATAGCTTAGTAATCGAAAAATTAGCAGAGTATGAGCATAATGTATGCGTTAACTATTATTAATATTATTCTTAATTATTTATAATTTAAAATTAACTAAAGAATAAAATTAAATGCGATAAACTAGGGTTCAGATATGTGGATGACGCCATCGGTCATAGAGGAAAAGATGGGTGTTCAATATTCGGCGCCAATTAATTTTGAAAAATATATAATATTGACGAATATAAATGCTGGTCACGATTCATCACTGCTTAATTATTTATCGATATTTGATTGGTCTGTGTTACTGTTGCAAAAAGTTTCGTTACTATTGGTTGTGCTCACTATCGCTCTGTTTCGTAGAAGTTTTCTTTTAGATCAAAGATGGTCTCTTGAATTATTAATTGATCTCATATTTCGATTTATTGGAAGCCTTTTGAATAAAGGTCACAACAAAAATATTTTTAATTTTAAAAATTCATATTTTACTTGAATTTAAAAAATTGTTTGAACACTATTTTTTTAGGTCTCTATTGGAAACAGTATTTCCTGATTAAATATTCAACAATCGTTCTGTTATCGATTTGGTTGACAAACATGTGGTTGTTTTCTAATTTATTTTCAACACAAATGATATCCAGTATGGCATTGAAAATGCCTGCAAAACAGATCAATACAATCGTTGAATTACTTGATTCACATAAAAAAGTGATTTTTACCGGAACAGAACATTTGAGTAAAGATGAAAGATTGAAAGCGATTAAACACAAATACCCAAACTTTAATATGAATGATACCAATTTTGTTCAGCTCTCAGAATTAATCAATAATATCACATGGATATGGGGTGTGGCCACAGGAGAGTACGCGATAACATTCTATGAAGTGCCCGTACAGATGGTTATTATCGCACATAAGTCACAATTAGGCGATAAGTGTTGCTTTAGGTTTATGGACGAGACTGTTAGCACATTAAATATGGTGTCGATTGCGTGGCGAAGAGTGTTGCCCAAAGCATTTCGAGACATGGCTTATATAAGGTGTGTGAGAATAATAATAATATCATTTCATTTAATTAACTATTCTCAGTATATTTTAATATAGAGTTTCTCGGTATATAACCACTGGAGTGATTCAGAGACAATTGCAGAAATCACTTCGAAAAAGTTTCGAATGTTTTCACTGGGATTACACTGTTCAGCACAGTTTCGATCAATTAGTATTCGATAATTTTATCGGCATTTTCGTCATTTTAATTATTGGCTATTTTTCCAGTTTTTTAGTTTGCATTATTGAGCTTTTCTATCACACATTAATCTCGTACTTGGTTTTACGCGTTTCTATTAACAACGGATTTATTGCTTTATTCTAGAATTTAGTTTATAGTTTTCATATATAATACTTACTTATATATAGTGCCTGAAGTTTAATGGTTTTATTAATTTTTAAAATTTGTTGTGTTTTATTTCGTAATATAAATTTTGAAACGAATTTCGTTTTATTTGGTTAATAAATTTTTTTCAAAACTAGTTTTATTTGTTAAGACATAAGTAGATCAAAAATAATACAATTTTTGAAAAGTTTATTTTTGTAGAATAATTTTTTTATCAAAATTTCAATTCATAGTTTGAAAATATTTCTTATAGAAATGACCACATTTTTCAAAAAACTATCTTTTATTTATTATTCAAAAGTAAATACGATTTACTACGTAATTTACAATAAAAATTTCACTTATTAAATGTTTTAAT